>PVIU01015528.1:0-47961 GCA_004026605.1 Ondatra zibethicus
GTGCATTCAAAAAGACTCGGTTCTCAAAAAGTTAATACATGCAGAAGAGATAGGTCCTGGTGTCATTGTTTGTGGGTTCTCCATCTGCCAACTTTTGCCGCCACATTCAGAGAGTCTGGTTTGATCATATGCTCATTCAGTCCCAGTCCAGGTGGATTGGTGTGCTCCCATTAGTTCAGGCACACTGTCTCAGTAGGTGAAGATGAGTTAGGAAGATAGGACCGTGAGGGGCTGGTCCACCTAACAAGATGTTTTCTAAAGCACAGTGGGTTTTTATGACAACTTCTCTACTTTTACAATGGCTCCAAGTTTCTTCTCCCAACATTAGATGTCAAAGATCCAACATCAAGTTCCTCTACAAGAAACATCAAATGATGTAGTTTGTCTGGGCCACTTCATGGATTCAAGCTCATTACGCCACATCCATCAATGAACCCCATGAATGACACTTAATTAAAACAAAGCAACAGACCATGTTACAGGTCATGTGCCACGTGTGAAGTGACAATGTTCTGTGAAATATGTGGGGCATGGGTATTCCCCCAAACAGAGTCATGCACAACACTGCCTGTCCTAAAGACCTGTTCACATGTGCCAATGCTGGTCCAAAGGAGAGGCTAAGGCCATACCATGGTGCATTTTCAGCAGGAACAGAGAAACTGAATCCCCAGAAACTCCCACACTCAGGAGGCCATAAGATTCCAGCATAGGGCTAGGGAAGTAGCTCAGTTGGTGCAGAGGAAAAGTGTGAAGACTTGGTTTCTGATTCTGACCTTAGACATAAAAATCTGGGTGCTGGGACTGCAGAATCATGGGAACCCTTGGGCCCTGCTCATTTAGTAGAATTGCTGAGCCTGAGGTTCAGTTAATGACCCTATCTCAAAAAATAAAGAAGATATCATGTCACTCACATGTGCTTCACTTCACATGTACTTACCACTTACATAGATCCACACACATGTATATATTCACCCCACAACACCACCCACATGCACTTACACCCTACTCCCTACACGCAATAAATTAAAAAACAATACTCCTGAAGCATCACTCCTACTACAGAGGAGAGAGAGAAAACTGTCAAGTCAGCAACAATGAAGCATAAGAGACCATGTGAAGTGTATTAAGATAAATGAAGAAACTAATAAGTGTCATTATTATTCCCCTATTAATTTAGTTGCAATAATGAGTTCTGGAGGGAATTAGATCTAGGCATGGATTTACCTCTGCAACTTATTGCCAAAATACTGTGGGAGAGGCTGATCACTGCTGAGAGTCCCTCTTTCCTTTTCTGGGAAATGGGCACATTAGTTGTATGAAATTGGTAAGCAAGCTATGCTACCTAGTCTCAGTAGCTAAATAAAAATGAAGGTTCATGTCATGCTTAGTTCACAGTTTAGCTTGTAGATTCTTCTCCACACAATCCGTCCAGGAGCTGGGCTCTTCAGCATCTGGGTCTATCATCTCCTGAGTTCTCCCCACATCTGATTAGATCCCCTGCCGCCAGTCAACCAACAAAGGAAGAGAGAGTATACACATGTGGCTCTCACAGCAACCGAGTCAGAACTTCGGCACATGGCTTCTGGAAGAGCATGCCAAACTGGGAACCCAGATGGTCCAGGACAATGACAGGAGCGTTAAGTGACTTGTCAGGACCTCAGTGAAATTACCTGCCTGTAGGACTGTTGAAGACATGAAATGAGAAGTTGTTGGTAAAGCAATTTGTCTGTGTTTGGCATGCAAGCTCATAAATATTAACCAGCATGGGCATGTAGAAAGCAGATCTGAAATATTTCGTATACACTGCTTGATGGTTAATACTGAGTGTCAACTTGACAGGATCTCGAGTTGCCCAGGAGACAGTCCTCTGGGCTTCTCTGTGACTTTTAGATCAGGTTAACTGAGGTGGGAAGACCCACCCTGAATAGGCACAACATCCTATGGACTGGAGTCCAGTACTAGATGAAAAGAAAATGAGCTGAGCACCAGCATCCATCTCTCTCTGCTTCCTATATGCCATGTGACCAGCTGCCTCATGCTCCTGCCTCTGTGACTCCCCCACCATGATGGCCCATGCCCTCAAACAGTGATCACAACGATCCCTCCCTTCCTTCCGTTGAATTTGTCAAGGGTTTTGTCATTGCAACTTGAAAAATAGCTCACGATTATAGTTTCATATTCTCAACAGATGTCCATTATTTTAATAGTATTAGTGATAGTAATGAGACTGTGTTATTATTTCAGATAATCATATAACCTAAGATGATAGTTCAGTGACCAGAGAGCCTAGACTAAGAAGAAACTTTTGTTTTTGAGGGGAAAATTCATTTACATTGTTCTATGGAAATTTCAATAGATGAATGAGTAAAATGAACATCTTGTAGAGTGGCTGCTTCTCTAGGACCTGCTGCTGTTGGCTGCTGAAGCAAGGATAACCCCTCAGTCATCCCTGTGGGGTCGACATCAGCACACCTTCTCTGTATCAAGGCAGAATAAAGAGTGTGAGCCAACTGATGTTATAGTCTACAAAGCAATCAGACTCTTCGTCTTCAGGAGAAAATTGAGAGGAAGACTTTGCCAGGCATCACTGTCGATCATAAAATTTGAGTGGACTGAGGGTTCTGAGAAAATAAATGGCAAGGACCTTCGGTTGTCAAAAACTGGAAGAGACAGCAAAGTCAGTTTATAGGGTTTCAGAATTGTGCCAGGGCAGGAGTTCAGAGAGAGGCCAAATTCATCATTTTTAGCCTTAAAGGCTATGATAGTGAGAGGCGGCTGCCGTGTGCCATCTTGCATTCCCTGTCACTAAGTATGACCCTTTCCGCTTGTTTCAGCCTCTTTAACTTCTGTTCCACATCTATTGTGTCCCTGTCCGTAGCTTCTCAAGGAAGAAGGCTTTATTTGTTTGCTTCCTTCTCTTCTTACTTCCATCACTCTTGCCGGTTTTGTGGTCTGGAAAACCACGGAGTGCAGCTAAGTCTTCTTTCCAGTTGAAGATGACTCACAACAGAAGTGCTGGTGCCCTATGTGTTCAACTGTCCTGCTAAGATGCTGGACAGTGAAGTCATGGGAGAGAGGAAGAAAAGGGGGAGAGATGGAAGAGAAGAAGAAGCGGGGAATAATGGAATAAAGATTCTCACTGCATCATCCTGATGAGCAAATGTCTCTGAGGAGCAGGATTAAGAGAATCTGCTGGTTACAACATATGCCTGGTCCTCCGTGCATCTCAGTTTTTTAAGACTTCTTACCACTCTCTGAATTGGAGCAGTCACAGAGACCTGTTTTTCAGGCATCAGGAACACCCAGGACCAGTCCCTGCAAGTGGAGCTCAGCAGCGGACCTCTTTTCACAGTGGGAGGGGGGGAGAAGTGATGCCCCTCCTTGCTGCCCACCCCCACCAGTTTCTCTGCTCAGCAGATGACCCTGCTGAGTGCAGCTGGCTTTCCTTACACATTAGGGTTTGGCTAAACCACATGTAGGATCCTTGTGACTCCACTCAGTCACACAGTTATTAAGTGTTTTTCCTTCTTGGCAGGGTGAGGGGGATGGCTACTTAAGGCTGCCATTCCACCAGCCTATTCCTCCTGGGGGAGATCCTACCACAGTACCTATGGGGACGTCAAATGTAACTGCTGCCACCTCAAGTTTCACCGGTAAAAAACTTCCCATATGCAGAGATGTATTTCAAATACTTTCTTTCATTTTCTTCCTTCCTTTCTTTATTTCTATCTTTGTGTAAAACTATACATTTATTGTGTCTGGAAGACAGAATGAGGGAGAAACCCCAGCAGAAAGATTGGGTACAGTCTAGAGTCCATGGTCTTCAAGACTATCCTAAACTACTCCATACAAAGAGAAAATTGTCAGTTTTGAACCAACAGAGACAAAAGCACAATAGAAAGATAAAGCCTGGAAGTGCCTCCCACGTGTAAGGCTGTTCACCATGAAGACAGTGAGCTAGGCTCGAAATTGCATCTCTTGCTCTTTGGGAAGATCTTGCGACAGTTTCAGGAAGGGGAAGACTAAGGAGCAGAAATTGTTATAATCATTCTTGCTATTTCTATTCCAACATATCAATTTTCCCAAAAGCTTATTCCCTTAAATTAGCTGAGCCATCTCTAGTCTTCATCCCTTGCCTTAACAAATTCTTCCCTCTTATACTTGGCAAAGTATAGTTGATTCCAGATCATATTAATTGATTGGGAGTTCTGCATGAATAATTGCTTTGAATTAACACCAGTTAATTGGATTTGCAACATAATAATGTTTGGTGACCCACTTTGCACATTAACACAATTAAGGTATTTTCAGGACTGCTATTAGAAGGGAAATGTCCTGCTGTCTTTAAAAAAAATGTAGGCTAGAATAGCACATATGTTCTGCTTTTATTTTAGAATTCTTAAAGTTCTCTTGATGTCCCCAATCTATTTTTCAGCCTGAGTCTTCTCTTCCAAGCCAAGTACTCCTGGAAATGACTCAGAGGAGATGCTGCTGTAAGTCTGGTGTGGATCACCTCTTTTTGCTGTCTGGGGATTTCTATATGTATATCAGAAACCATGGGAAGAGACGGCTGAAAATGCAGTTGAGACTTTTCGCTATGTTAGACACAGAACATAGTAGTTAGTGTTGCTCTATGCCAGGCCACTTCCCAGGATTGCAAGCTATGTTAGTAACCGATCACCCATTGTATTAGCCAGGGGTCGCTAAAAGAACAGAATTGATGGAATGAAAATATATAGTAATCAGACTATCTTACAGGCTGTGATATGGATAGTCTAACAATGGTTTGCCTCGGGATGGAAAGGCCAAGGATGCAGTAGTTGTTCAAGTCCATAAGGCTGGATGTCTCAACAGTCTCAACCTGACTTGGGAGTCCTGAGTGATTCCTAGAGAGCTGCTGGTCTTCAGACTACATCAGAAACCTGAAGAAGTTGGATGTAGTACCAGCCACAGCAGAAGGATAGATGAGATGCCAGAGAGAGTGAGGATGAGCAAACAAATTTCTTCTTCTACATCCTTTCATCTGAATTGCTACCAGGTGTGGCTCAGACGTGGGGTGGGCCTTCCTGCTTCAAGAAACCTGATTAAGGGCAGTGGGAGAGCCCAACTGCTTGGGTTTTAGTTGGTTCCACTTGCAGTCAATTTAACAACCAAGATTAGCCATCACAGTCCTACAATGTGCTGCTTTGTCCCTGGTACCACGTGCCGGGCCCTCCAACCTTGTTCCTACTCCACAGCAGAGCCTGGGTGAGAGGTGGTGGTTACATAGGGAAGGAAGTTGAAGCCAGGAGATGACTCCATCCTTTCTGATGCTCAGTCTCCTTGACAAGATTCTACTGACCTCTCAGTATTCAATCTTCACTTGGAAGACATCATCTCTACTCTCCAATGAGCATCAAGTATAAATCCTACCCATCAGCACTTTCTAGGCCACCTACTCTCTGTGTGCCAAGCCTTCTTATATCTTCAAAGTCTTTCTGCTGTTAGTGAATGAAATCTTATTTCAATCGGGCCTTATTGCCTCCACCTTGCTTTATAGAAATCAATGTAATGTCACCCTGCAATGTGTCATGAACTTGTCATTTGAATTAACTGCAATGCTGGAGCTAAAGGTTGAGCAATCTTGCTGCCGAAGGCGTTTTCCTCTGACAGTTCCATAAAGTGGGCAGCAAAATTAATAGTTGGCTATAAAGTAGTCGTTTGCAGGTTGCTTGGTGTAGCAAAATGATAACTGATGGATCCCAGGTCTTCTGCCATGATGCAGAAAGGACTTCATGAGAGGACAGTGTAGTTCTGAAGTTTGTCATAGCAAGCACAGTCCAAGGCTGGCAGGCCAAAGCACGAAGTGAGCTCACAGCAAGAAGGAGGCTATCTGAAGTCCAATGGGAAAAAACTTACCTAGGCTGGGCTATAGAATTCTAGACTCAAGAATGGGAGAGGATATTTCTTTTTGTTTGTTTGTTTGTTTGTTTGTTTGTTTGTTTGTTTAATCCACAGTCTTTGGCAATGCACTATAGCAGCCAGATGTGCTAAGATAGTGACACCTAAACAACTCTATGAATGCTGAGAAGCAACGTAATAAATGATGAAATGTTGGTGGTAATAACAGTGAAGATGGTGACTATGATGGTGTTGTGGTGGTGGTGATATTGGTGGTGATGGTGTAATAATGGTAACTATCACCACTGTAATCATCACCATCATCATTGCCATTATAATCATCACCACCCATCATCACCACTGACAGTGATGATGGGTGGTGATGATGATGATGATGATAGTGATGCTATAGGTGATATTAGAGAAGATGATAATGATAGTTGTGGTGGTGGTAATTGTTATGGTGATACTAATATGGTGAGGTGATGATGGTGGTGATGGTAAATCTTATTGTGGTGAAGGTAGTGATAATGGTGATGATGATGGTGATGTCACTGGTAATATTGATGGTGTGTTGGTGGTGATAATGTTGGTACTAAAGATGACAATGATGATGGTGGTAGGGATAGTGGTGATGATGATAATTATAATTGTGATGATGATTGTAATGATGGTGAGGATGATCTGATATCAGTGGTGCTAATGTACATGATGGTGATAATGGTGACAATGAGGTTTATGCCTGTATAACACTTACCACTGTGAGCCAGGAACTGCCCTAATGGTTTATCCCTGTTATGGGATTTTTATATAGTGTGTGAAGATATATTGCTGTGATGGGTACAATAAAAATCTAAATAGCCAATAACTGAGCAGGAGGTATAGGTGAGTCTTCAGGCAGACAGACATCTCTGGGAAGAGGGCGGAGTCACCAGTCAGACTTGGAGGAAGCAATTGGGCAGTACGAAGAAGAGATAATACCACATGGTAGGACATAGACTAATATAAATGGATTAATTTAAGTTATAAGAGCTAGTTGGGGACAAGCCTAAGCTAAGGCCAAGCATTCATAATTAATAATAAATCTCCATGTTATTATTTGCGAGAGTTGGAGGCCTAAAGAAAAATCTGCCTACATAGCCCATTATTTCTTTATTGTTAGCTATATAAACCAAAGGAGAAAATTTTAAAAAACCTTTCCAAGGGCATTCATGCATTGACCTAAGCAGTCTGGATCCAGTGCCCATGCTCCATAGCATGTCACTCTATGGAGGGGGACACATTTGTGTATTTGTAGACGCATCTAGACAAGGTAAACAGTCATGTCCAGATGGCCATGTTGACCAGGGAGTCACATAACTCCTCTATCTTTCTCATCAATATCTCAAATAATAAGTGAGATTGGTCTATAATTCTCTTTCTTGGTTGTGGTGATAATAAAGTTAAAATGACTTGTTAGAAAAGAGTTCTTAGAGGAATTCCTGGTACCTGTTAACTGTTCAATAAAGTATTTTAGTATCATTATTATATATTACTTTTTCAATAATGGGTTGGACATAGAGAAAAGAAGCAAAACCATCCTTGGAGGAGATGTCAGAAGAGACACATCCAGCACCAGCAAATTTGAGCAATGTTTCCAACAACATCTCGACTTTGTGCATTTCTCATATTTACTGATATTGGACATGTCTAGGAAGCTCATTGGCATCAATGATGAATAACAAGGAGATGCTGAACCAGCATGATGTCGCATGATATCCAGGATGGTCCAATGGCCAAAAGCAGGAGTTCCTGCATCCCAACCCTCAGGGAAGTGATAGGCATTGAGGGATGATCCTAGGAGCAGACCTACTACTGTGCCACAGGAAGCCATGGATCTTGTTTAGTTATTTCTGGGGAACCCCTTCCCATTGTCATCGCCATTCAAGAACTATCATCCACCCCTCTTCATCTTCCCCATCCATTAACTCTCCCCTGAGCTATTGATCATGATGGAAGCAAGGATGATGGAATGTCTCATTGTATAAAGGATAGATCTATCTCATTGCTTGCTGGTTATTTAATATGTGAGGTGGATATATTTCTCACATAAAAAGGAAAAACAAGAATTAAGATAAATGACTATTTATCTATAAATGGATGTATACATATTTGTTGCATTTCAATTTTAAATGTTATTACCTCTTTCTTACTTCCAATACCTTACCTGAAAATAATTTAATATCTCACCTCATTAGTAACTCCCAATATAATGTATGAAAGAACATTCTCAGAAGAGAGCTCTAAATTCAGAAGTAAATAGTAAAATGCAGTTACCAGGATCACTGCTATTTTATCAGGTGAAATGTAGAAAATTGCTATTAAAAAAATGTCCTAGACTTCAATTTTCCAAAACATCCCAAGATTACTCTCAGGATTCAACGAAGAGGAAAGATAAATAAGAAAAGAAATAGATAAAATGGGCAATAACAGGAAAAGAATGAGATTCCAACCAGCTGTATTGACTTTGTATTTTATAAGAAACACAAGTAATTTGAAAGCACACTTTTCTCAGTGATAAATTGTCAAGTGAAAGCAAGTGCATAAACAGACAACAGGGGAACCTCTGAGGACTCTGCTATATTGCACGATGATCTCAGAGTCACTGAAATTGCCAGATAAACTACAGGACAATTGTTCCTTGGAAGATTCTTTTATTGAGAGATGCCATCTTAAAGAAAACATTTAAGTAAATTAAAAAACGATGCAGGAACATTACAGGCAACGAATAATGCAGCATCCAAGATTGTAGATCAGCAGTATTCTTTTGTTTTGTTCTGATGGTTGCCTTTTAGGTTTTAGCAGTTTAAAGTAACACACATGTTCTATGTTCTGTGTTCTGATGGTTCTTGTGAGTCAGTCGTGAGATGCAGGTGCCTTCCTCCCAAGGTCAGCCATACTGTGTTTGTAGATCCCATCTCACCTGAATAACCAACTGGGACATACCTGTCTTTAACCCACTCATGTGTTTTATGGGTTCATCAGGTTCTCCTAGAACTAGACCAGAGACCTCATTTCCTCACTGACTGTCTCTTAGAGATTTCTCTCTGTTACTGGCCACAAGGCTTCCCACAGCACCGGTCACCACACTGCAAGTGGTCTGCCTTGGGAGGAGCAAATGGGAGAAAGAGCACCCACAATGGCAGCCTTTCAGAAAGCTACCTCAGAAAGAATGTTGTACGAGCCCCCAATGTATTCTTTCATTAGGGATCAGTGAGGCAGGCCCACATGATTCACATTTTTAAAGGTTTATTTATTTATATGTGTATGGGTATCAGATCCCCTGGGACTGGAGTTACAGACTGTTGTGAGCTGCCATGTGGGTGTATGCAGGGAATGGAACTCAGGTTCTCTGCAAGAGCAGCTAGTGCTTTTAACTGCTGGGTCATATCTCTAGTCCCAAAGCTATGTGATTTTACCTAGCTATTTTTAAAGGCTATTCTCTTAGAGTGTGCTTTACATGTAATACACAGTATGGCTGTCTGGAGGCTGGAACTAATTCTTTGACGCCTGAGAAGTCTCCCTTGCTGTCTGACAAGAAATTAATTTGTTTATCAGAGAATTTCCATGTCACTGGAAATGAATCGCAGTGAGTCCCCACTCCTTATTCAACAAAGTGTCGGCCTCACACCGCAGTAGAATGTGAGCCAGGTTTCACAGTTCATGACTCTTTAAAGCGACTCATTAACCAACTTCATTTCCATTTCTCTTTGAATGTCTTGTGTGACTGCAAGGAGAAAGTGCCGTTTTAACTCTGGACTTACATCTAGGCAGGACTGTCATACAATCCATCTAACCACGAGGAAGCAGGTCCCAGGTATAGGTTTCCGGTGGACAACTTATAGGATTTACTATTATGTGAGGGAGTTCATAATTGGGGGGTTGATGGGTAATACTTTGCATTTTCTAGAAATGACAGGAAATTTCCCTTAAACCATTTCTAAAGACATTCTTGTATTTGATTAGGTGTTTTCATATGTGCCTGTGCACACGAGTGCAGTGTCCAAAGAGGCCAAGAGAGTGTCAGATCCGCTGGAGCTGGACTTACAGGCTGTTAGTTTTGTGACACCAGATGGGAACTAAAGTGAGTCCCCTGCAAGATCAGCAAGTGCTCTTAACCACTGAGCCATCTCTCCATTCCTAAAAGTTTTCTTTTATGTATATTTATTGAAATGGAACCATGGAGCATTTATGTACTGTGAAGTTATCATTTGTAACAGACCTCCATCATTATGGGTACTATATCTCTCTAGTTTTTACCATTGAATATCATTTAATTATGTAGATGTATGAGAAACAAATTCATTTTACTAGCCATAGTCATTTGAGGTTGACAAGCAGAGGCATCAGGAGCGTTTGGGAGCTGTGTATGTTGATGGTATGAGTATGACCAGAAGGAGAGATGATGAGGTGAAGGCTAAGTCTGTGTAAATCCTTGAGGTCACAAGTGTGCGTGTGTGCGTGCGTGTGTGTGTGCGTGCGTGCGTGTGTGCGTGCGTGCGTGTGTGCGTGCGTGCATGCGTGTGTGCGTGTGTGTGTGCGTGTGTGTGCGTGCGTGTGTGTGTGTGCGCGTGTGTGTGTGTGTGCGCGTGCGTGCGTGTGTGTGTGTGTGCGCGTGCGTGCGTGTGTGTGTGTGTGTGTGTGTGAGTAGTAGTAGTAGTAGTTGTTGTTGTTGTTGTAGTTACTTGATGGATTGATAAGTGAACCCCATGCACCTCTCCTGAGGCTCTGTGAGATGGTTTTCCTATCTGAAATGTTCCAGGTAGTGAGTGCTGTGTACAGAGCTGTATCGTCCATAACTCACATGTGGTAGTCATTATCATTGCAGGAAGAAATACGCAGATGGAGCCTTGGGGAAGAAAAGAGGTCCATAGATTATCAAAGTGGGGTGCATACTACTAAGCAGAAACTGCAGAGAACTTACCCTCTGCCCATTTCCAGGGTTGCAGTAAGAAGGGACCCTCCTACACCACGGGAGGATAAGATCACCAAGGCCCGAGATGACAAATACTCTGCTCCAGGAATTTCTGTCATATAAGTCACACCACCTGTAGTATCTCCTTCAATCAATTTAAGCTGATAGATACCATGGGTAATGAATTTGGAGACTGGCGATGTGTCTTTGCTGGTAGAGAGCTTTCATAGAATGCACGAAGGCCCAGTTTCAATTGTCCCAGCGCCACATCTATCTGATATGGTGACAAACTCCTGTGAGCCCAGCCTCAGGAGGTAGAGAACAAAAATTCAAGATCATTCTTGGCTTTATATTGAGCTCAAAACCAGCTTGGGCTACATGAGACCTGTGTATTTTTTTTTAATGAGGGGAATTTATTTTTTAATGAGGAAATCAATATAGGAAGTCCAGGCAAGTTTATACAGCATAGAAATTAATAACTACTGGAAACTGCCAGCCCTAGCACTGTAAAGATGATGGGAAGAGGAACCTGAGCCAAAGGGTCAGACCACTGGGAAGAAGTTAGACTCCTGTGGGAAAGTCCTTCCTTAGAGCTGGAGCCCAGATGGGAAACATCCAGGTAAGAGTGTAGAGGGACACGTGATAGGAGACGGAAAAGGTCACATGGATACCAGCAAATAATCCGAGAAACAGACTGAGCAACCCTATCCTAAGACGTCAACAAGCAGGGACTTCTGAGCAGGCTAGCCTGGGGAAGTCAGAGAAAGAGCAGCAGAGAAACAGGGAGTAAACATCGGATGGGGACAGCATTCCAGTCACACAGGTTAAGAGTCAAGATTTGGGACACTTTCATGTCCTTTTATCAACTCCAGTTTTTGCCTCTGGTGCCAAAGATTTGGAATTAAATGCTCACTCAGTGAAGATGCATTTACAGTCTCCTATCCCTCATTTCCCTAAACTGCATTAAATGCCTTTTAACCAGAAAGGATCCCATTCCATGCAGAACAGATTGGAGTGACAGCTGACTCTGGCAGAGTGTCGTGAGGCTGAGTCACAGTTTGGCTGCAATCCCACCTCTCCAGCAGAAGGCAGGGCTGAGATTCAAGCCACGCATGAAGACCTCTAAGGAACAACATCCAGACCCTCTTCAGCAGCCTACAGGATCTCAGGACTGCTGGCTTCTGTCCTAGGGCTGAGAGAAGTGCTAGCTCCTACCAAATGAATGGTCTCCCGCTGTGACCTTGAGATTTACAGACTGAGAAACACCAGATGCTGAGCACTTAAAGTTATTTTGATATTTTTCCAATTCTTTTCCTGTAGGGAGACAGTGTCTGTTCTCTTGCCTTTAAAATCTAACATGACCTTCAACATACAGCCTATATAGGTGACCAGTCATTTGCAGGAAAAAAGTATGTTCTCTGTCTTATGTGGAACTTGGGCTATAATCGATGCTTGTATATGTGCAAACGGGTGTTAAGTGTGGATAACATCTAAAGGAGATCAAAAGAGGGCACTATTAGATGACGGGAAAGGATAGAGGTGGACCAAAGAACACATGGAATGTGGAAGAAGAAAAGAAACTCAGAAGGGAGGTTACAAGGAGGAAACAGGGGTAGCTGGGAATAGGGTAGATTGGAGAAGAATCACAAGTTGCAGACTGTTTGACAATGTCCTAATAGCATCTATCATTTTATAACCGGATTAAAAAAAAAAAACTTATGATGGGGCATTGGCTCAGTGGGTGAGAATATTTGCTACACACCTCTGAAGGTCTGAGTACAAATCTTCAGCACCCATGTAAAAAGTCAGGCTTGGTATTACACATACCTGTGACTTGGTGCTATGGTGGTAGTGAGGGGGGGTGCTGAAGACTGGAGGATTGCTGGCAGTTGTTGGCTTCTCACCTAGTTCCAGGGTACATGAGATGCCCATCTCAAGGGAATAAGGCTGAGCGCAATAGAGTAGGACACTGACTGTGTTCTTCATGCCCCTGAGCACACACTGGTAAGTATGTATACCAGAGGAGCAGAATGGGGAGATGGTGGACTGAACTAGGACCAAGGGGGCTACAGAGAGGAGGCTGGAGTCTTGTCATTATGTTAAGCACCACAAAAACCATCATTTTCCCCAGAAAATAAATATACCTAATTTCACCTTTCAATATCCTGGTTTAGCTGCTTTAAAGAGCTAGAGGTGGCACAGTGGGTAAAGACACTCGTCACCAAGCCTGACCACCTAAGTCTGATCTCTGGAACCTACATGAAAGGAGAGAACAAAATCCTTCTGCTTGTTATCTTCTGTCTTTCACACATGTTAGCAAGCTCGCTCTCTCTCTCTCTCTCTCTCTCTCTCTCACACACACACACACACACACACACACACAAAAGCCTTACTATCTGAGAAACTCAGGATCTTAAGAGTGCCCACAGGCTCATTAAGAAGTGCTCAGTAAACCAGGTGGTGGTAACACAGAGCTTTAATTCCAGCACTTAGGAGGCAGAGGCAGGCAGATCTCTGTGAGTTTGCGGTCAGCCTGGTCTACAGAAAGAGTTCCAGGACAGCCAGGGCTACACAGAGAAACCTTGTCTCAAAAAACCAAAAAGAAAAAAAGAAGCGGAAGAGGAGAAGGAGGAAGAGGAGGAGGAGGAGGAGTACCTGTATGTGAAAGATGTGGACTCTTGTGGGTGTCACTGATTTGGTTGATGGGAGGGCTCCCTGGGTAAGTCTCTGAGACTCCTGTGGACCGATGGCCTGTTTTTTCTTAATTTTTATGTTCCAGTCTTCTCTCATTGTAGCGTCTGGGGAGAGGCTGTGTTATTTGAGTCAATTTTCAATGTATAGTTTCCCTTTTATCTCTCTCTGGGGTGCAATTCTGAGTTAATTCCAACCCATGGGGCTATGTGGCCATGTCCACAGGCCCATTGAGCCCATTACATTTGAATAAATTTGGTTAGACAGATGTGTCATAGGTCCCTCCCAGATGTTTCTGCTAAGCGCTGTTGTGGATATGAAGAGTGACATTATCAGTTGTACTTTTAATGTTCAGCAAACTGCTACAGAATTTGCCCAGAGGCATGTGTGCAGATCCAGGGATTGGTGAACGGTCTGTCTCATGTCAGTGAAGCTTTAACTTCAGCTTTAAATGAACAGAGAGACATTGGAGAGATCTCATATCTATCAATCCATTTCCATTTACCATGAGCTACAGAGAAACTAGGCCAGGAATTTCAAACATCTGGTCCACCAGCCAGCCACTCAGCCTCTTAATTCAGTCTCACATGAGCCCCCACCTATGAAGGGTTTGATTATTTCTCATATGCATAATGTCTTGCTGTCAGAGTTGAACGCAGTTGGCTTGGTCCATGGAGTTATTGTTCTGATATGGAAATGCCTCTGACTCATAACTTCTGTGTGTTTCCCATGTTGACGGAGTATGGAGTTCATTCCGTGCTCTGTATTGGTAGACCTCTTCCAGAAATTAAGAAGATAAGAGAGACAGAAGCAGTGCTGAAGCTGAGCAGGTAGCTCAATCAGCAAAATGCTTGCAAGGCAAGCACGAGGACTGGAACTTGACCCAAATGACCCATGTACAAGGCCCGGCATGTGCTGGAGAGCTGACCCAGTGGTTAAGAGCACTTGTTACTCTTCCAGAGGACCCAGGTTCAATTCCGAGCACTCACATGGCCACTC
The DNA here is from genome assembly GCA_004026605.1 of Ondatra zibethicus. Classification (NCBI taxonomy): domain Eukaryota; kingdom Metazoa; phylum Chordata; class Mammalia; order Rodentia; family Cricetidae; genus Ondatra; species Ondatra zibethicus. The sequence continues at coordinate 14,525 of PVIU01015528.1, forward strand.
ACAATCATTTATTACTCCAGTTCCAAAGAATCTGATGCCCTCTTCTGACCTCTGTGGGCACCAGACATACACGTGGTATACAGACCATGCAGGCAGAACATATATAATAAAATTAAAACTACTTTTTTTTTAAAGTCAGGCACGGTGGTGCATGCTAGTAATCTCAGCACCGCAGAGCTGCAGCCAGCAGGATGATGCCTGGGACTCAGCAGCTGGCCAGTCTAGCCTGGTCTAAACAAGACTCTGTCTCGATAAACAAGACGGATGGTTCCAATGAAATGACACTACAGGTTGACCTCTAACATCAGTGTGCTCATACGTATTCACAGGTGCACATGCATACACACACAGGCACACGCGTGGGCACACACATGCATGCTATAAGAAGAAGCCTTCCCAACTCTCACTGCATAGCAGAGCAAGTACGACAGGCTTGCTCCTACAAGCCGTCATGGAATGACAGGAGCCTCCCAGCCCCAGCCATTTTCATTTGAGACAAGATTTATCTCTAAGGTGTTTCTCCTCAGATGCTCTGTGCTGCGAGTGCACCAGAGCAAACGCCAACAAGAACCTGAAATTCGCTGGGCACCATGGCTGTTTACAGTGCTGAACGGCACAGAATTTGCCAGTCCTCGAGGTCTCGGGTCAATCTGTACATAAATACAGGTATTTGGCACAGTGGGCCCTTAAGGGAACAGTAAAACTGTCCAAATAAACCCAGAGAGCCTGCCTGGGTGTCATTTTCCCACTCTTTCTTGCTTAGCCTCTTTTTTGGACACTCACGGAAAGGTAGAGAGACAATACCCCCGGCCTCACTCTTTCTAGACACAAAACTTGAAGAACACAGTCTCCTGTCCTGGCAAATAATGAGCATAATTACATGGCAGTTGTTCTGCTGAGCTCACATTGGCGGTTATCATGAAAAACTGATACTTGAAACACTGGGGAAATTCGAATGTGACAACCAGTCTCCAAGCTTCTCCGTCTTTAACTGATAAGCACCAAGCAGGTATTAATTGTCCTGCATCTCTTGACAAGCTGATGGTGTCTGGGACTGAGAGAGACACACAACTGAAGTCTGCTTTCAAGGACAGGAAAGAATGGCAGACACATTGCTGCTGGGAAATTCAGGGATGGGAAACCGCTGGCTGTGTTCATTTGTTTCTTTTTCTTTCTTTGCCTGGCCTCCAGATCATATAGAATTAAGTGTTTAATTAAATAGGATTCTTCTCAGCAAGTCCTTAAGACATCACTCTCTTCTTTAACCTCTGCATGCCACTAACAAGTGATGGGAGGGACTAGGAGTCAATGCAGTGGGTAATGAATGTGTTTACAGTACAAACAAGGGCCTGAGTGTGGTGTAAGAGGTTTTTCTGTTCATGTGTTACTTTCATTGGTTAATGAATAAAGAAACTGCCTTGGCCTTTTGATAGGACAGAACTTAGGTAGGTGGGAAAAACAGAACTGGATTCTGGGAGGAAGAAAGCAGAGTGAGTGACACCATGGATCCTCCACCTCAGATGGACGCTGGTTAGAATCTTGTTAGTAAGCCACAGGCACATGGCAATATACAGATTAATGGACATGGTTTAAACTAATATGTAAGAGTTAGCCAATAAGAAGTTAGAGCTAATGGTCAAGCAGTGTTTTAATTAATACAGTTTCTGTATGGTTATTTCGGGGCTAAGCAAGCTGGGCGGCAGGGATAAACTAGCAGCCTCCTCCATTCAACATGAGTGTGGGTCTCCAACACCCACATAAAAAGCCTGGAGTGATGATAATGATGACATGTGTCAGTAGTCTATGTAGGGAAGGCACAGACAGGAAGACTGGAGCTTGCTAGGCAATGAGTATAGATGCGTTGGCAAGCTCTAAGTTCAGTAAGAGACCCTGTCTCGCAAAACAAGGTGGAGGGAAACTGAGGAAGACATCCAGTGTTGACCTCTGGCTTCCACATGTGCACTCACATGTGCATTGCACACATACACACAAGCAAGATGGTATGATACATCAAGAATACCACAGCAGAATAAAGGAAGGATTGCACCTACTTTATACATTATTATATCCAAGTACCAGAGAGGGGCTTATATACGTAGATGGTCACTAAACATTCTAGAAACAAATGAATGCTCTAGTGTTCTGGTGCGGGAGAATTGTCTATATTCTGTCAATCATGATTTAAATAAATGCTGATTGGCCATTAGCCAGGATGTATAGGTGGGACAACCAGACAGGAAGTAGAGTTGGAGCAAGGAGAACAGGAGAATTCTGGGAATCAGGAAGCTTTCTCGGGACTCCTGCCCAGACCACCAAAGAAGCAGGATGTGACCTGCCCCACTGACAAAGGTACTGAGCCATGTGGCTAACATAGATAAGGATAATGGGTTAATATAAGCTACAAAAGCTAATAAGAAGCCTGAGCAAATGGGCCAATCAGTTTATAATCTTCTGGAGACCTCTGTGTGATTTTCTTTGGGGTTAAATGGCTGTGGAACTGGGCAGGAGAGAAACCCCAACAAGCCGGCCCTCATGTTACAGAATGGCGCCCAACGTTTGGTTTTAACCTCCACCCCACAGCTCGGCTGCCTGGTGGGAGGACAGAAACCAACCAGGCCTTCATGTTACAGAATGGCGCCCACATGGATAACTGCATCCACAGAAAGCCTGAGAAAGCTTGGGAAAGAATAGAGTAAAGCATGTTTTCTTGGTAGCAGCAATTTCTCGGGGCTGCTCTGCTTGCTAGAGGCAAGCAAGCAAGCACTCTCATGTAAGAGAGCCTTCCTGACTCAGCTTTAGCTGTAAAGCCTTGCAGCTCTTTTAAGAGGTCCTACCAAGAAACACTTAAATAGTGTTGATAAAAAGCTGACTGCATGCCTTTCAGTTTTTAGCCATAGCAGGAAAGAAGCTGCGCCGTTTTAAAATGCTGGCTTTCTGGGCCATCCTGCCAGGGCAAACTCTGACTCTTTCAGGCAGGCGATCTGACTACTGCAAAGCATTTGAGTGTGGTTTCTGAGCACACTACTGCAGCTTGCTTGCTGGCAGGGACCTTGAAATGCCACAGAGTTATGGCAATAAACATGGCTACAGCTGGTACCTCAGCCATGAGGCTGAAATCTCAGAAAGCTAAGAAATGGGCTAGATCCAGCCATCTAAGTCACGGCTTTTAATCCTACCCATATTGCTTGATAAATTTGACCCATGTGGTCAGAAAAAGAAAGATATACAGTAAAGAGAGATTCAAAGATGAAGAAAACCTCTAAATGGTTTATAGTGTGTTAAAAAAATATATGCAGGCTAAAGGTTAAAGTTCTTGAAGTAAAAAAGAAAGAAAGAGAGTAGTTGGGTGTGGTGGTACACACCTTTAATCCCAACACTTGGGAGGCAGAGGTAGATTGACCTCTGTGACTTCAAGGTGTTGTATCACACACCTTTAATCCCAAAGCTTGGGAGGCAGAGGCAGACAGATCTCTGTGAGTTCAAGGTGTGGTAGCACACACCTTTAATCCCAGCACTGGGGAGGCAGAGACAGGCAGATCTCTGTGAGTTCAAGGATAGCCTGGTCTACAGAGGGAGTTCCAGGACAAAGATACACAGAGAACCTGTCTCAAAAAGTCAAAAATTAAAAGTAAAAATAAGAGAAATAGAGGTTAAAATAAAGCCACATAAAGATGGAAAATACACAGAGAATCTTGATACTGTATGCTATTATGCTCTCTTTGAATTGTTTGAATGCTGAAGAAGGAACAACAGCTGCTAAAAGACACTTGCTTATAAATGCTGCTGAATTAATCCAAAATAGGTATTTTGAAAATACCTTGACTTCAAAATTGAAGTCAAAAGATATGTTACTTTGGAGAAGAGATTTTGCTTTTGTTTCCACAGGAAATGAGAGGCTGTGGATTCATTCTGAGTTAAGGAAAATCAGGTTTGGTCAAGGAAGACCACCTGAGAAATCTCCGGTAGGAACAGATGGCCTGGATGTCTGAGTTCTACATCCAGAACAGATTCAAGATGCTGCCTGAGATGATCAAGCCTCACAGGATACTCCAGTCAGGACTTGATCATAATTCTAAATTTTCTCTAGGTCCCCATAAGATTATCAGCACCCCCAACCAGCCAGAAGTATCCTGGAATACTACACCCACATTCCCAAAATAATGGACTATGGATATTTTTCTTTGTTTAAAAAAAAAAAGAGGAGGAAGTGGTGGGGGAAGAATTGTCTGTATTCTGTCAATCATGATTTAAATAAATGCTGATTGGCCATTAGCCAGGATGTATAGGTGGGACAACCAGACAGGAAGTAGAGGTGGAGCAAGGAGAACAGGAGAATTCTGGGAAGCAGGAAGCTCTCTCGGGACTCCTGCCCAGACCACCAAAGAAGCAGGATGTGACCTGCCCCACTGACAAAAGTACTGAGCCATGTGGCTAACATAGATAAAGATAATGGGTTAATATAAGCTACAAGAGCTAATAAGAAGCCTGAGCAAATGGGCCAATCAGTTTATAATCTTCTGGAGACCTCTGTGTGATTTTCTCTGGGACTAAACAGCTTGGGGGACTGGGCAGGAGAGAAACCCTGACAAGCAGGCCCCTCCTGTTACAGTGTTCCATAAAGATGCCCTTTTACCACAGCAATGATAGATACTTATTTAATAAGATGTTGGAGGTGTTTTCCTTAGTAGATCATAAATATCAGCAAAGACCGAAGCTGTCTTCACCCATCAGGTCCTCCAACTGTAGCACCTTACGGTAACATGATGGCTGCCACAAATCCAGCCATCAGCTCATCACAGGATAGGATAACACAGAACAAAGACAGATCTTCTTGCCTTGTATTTCTTTTTAATCATGTAAGGAAAGTCTAACAATTTCCAGAGAATTCCTTGCTGTTTCTTAGTAGCCAAAACTAAGATCCATGTTCCATCCCAGACAAATCACTGACCCTAAGGAATGAAATCACACAAATGCTCTTGAACAATCATGACATGCTCTTTGGGGTTAATATTGTCTGTTTCTGTACGCATCCAGTGATACCATAAATCAAATAGGAGAAACAGAATTCTTAGTGTCATATGGAAAACCAGACTTCATGGATATCTCAACCCATGTAGCTGAGGTCTTGGTAGTCTGTCTAGGATGAAAGAGGGAGTAGGAAGTAAAGAACAAACTCACGTGCAGGAAGCTGGGGTCAAGCCTGGGTGTGCCCTCTGGTAGAGTGCACCATCTATGGCCAGTAACATGGAGCACTGCTGTATTTATCAGGAATAGTACAAAGGATGGGGCTAACTACTTTCTGCAGAAGGTCTCTGTAAGGGGCGATCACAATCTGTGCACATCCCAGAGGAGGAAGTAACAGTGCTAGTCTTTGCACACACTGGCCACTTGCTTGCACTTGGACTCCTGAGTAAACCATTGCCATCCCTCTTGAGTCTGACCACATGGAGAAACAGTTTTGTCAATTCCCTAGGTGTCCAAAGCCTTAGAGTCCTCAAGTGGCTGTGCCCATATCAACAATACAGATTCACTCAGGACTTCACTCATTCAGGCACTAAAATGACATAAGTAATGCCTCTGACCAGCAAGGAAGCCATTACTTTCCATCTCATGTTGGGTATTTTTTTTAATTTACTTTATATATTTTATTTATGTGTCCCCGTGAGTGTGTGTCACATGTGAGCATGCATCCTTGGAGGTCAGAAGCCATCAAATCCTCTGGAGTTGTAGTTACATGTGATGATGAGCTACCTAATATGAGTTCAGGAGCAGAACCTGTGTCTTCTGCAAGAGCAGCAAGAGCTCTTAACCACTGAGCCATCTCCCAGGATGACTTGTTGAGATTTTCTAACTCCTCTTGCTGTTTCTGCATCTATGAAGCCCATCAGACACTGCCTAGCCTTTCTTCTCTCTAAGAGGAGGCAGGATTCTGTTGTAGAATAATCTTTTTGTACACTGTGAAGATGTGTCACTGTGATTGGTTTAATAAAAAACTGAACAATCAATATCTATGCAGGGCTTCCAGGCACAGAAGATGCTGGGAAGAAGGCAGAGATGCCACAAGGGACATGAAGGAAGCAAGAAGGCTTCTGGAGGGGAACCAGTTTTCTTTAACAATGTGGCACCTATAAGTCAAGCGACCGCCAAGGCAGGCCCCACATACAAAAGTAGTTAGGAAACACAAACTGGACCCCATAGATTGGAAGAAGAGGGAGAAGGAAAAGAAGTTGGAGGAGGGGTGGGTGGAGGAAACTTAAAGCTGTGTGGGGAGGGAAGTGGAGGTGGATCTGGGAGGAATTAAGGAAAGGGAGACAAATACGACCAAAAGACGGTGTATGAAATTCTCAAAGAATTAGCAGAATCTTATTTAAAAATCACCCACACTCCCATCATGCTGATTGCAATGCTATTCACAACAGCAGAGTAGTGGAATCAACCCACCCATCAACGGATGAATGGAAAGAGAACATAGAACAATGCACAATGGGATGCTAACCAGCAGTGAAAACAAAAGAGGTGAAATCCTGTCATCTGCGACGTTAATGGACTACGGGTGTCACTTGAAAGAAGCCAGGTGTAGATGGGGGTACCACTAAGTGATTTCGTTTAATAGCATAGAGAATTTACACAACTGAGGCTTTGAAGTGGAGTAGAATGGCTGGGGGGCTGGGGGACAGCAGAGAAGCCTTGGTTAGTGATACAGTGGTGGCCGGAGTGAATTGAAACATCCTCTTATATATATGGTCGCTATGGTTCACACGTACACAACACACTAATAGAAACACGTAAAAGACTATGAATGCTCTCACCACAAACAAGTGATGAATGTTTAAGAGGGTTCTGAGTTCATCGCTATAACATGTAGCATGGGGGTGGGGGCTGGAGAGGTGTTTTGGTAGCTAAGAGTACTTACTGCTCTTGCAGAGTACAAGAGTTCCTTCCATTCCCAGCACCTATGTCAGGCAGTTCACAATTACCTGGAAAGACACAGTTCCAAGGGATCTGATGCCATCTCGTGGTATCTGCCAATATCTGCATTCATGTGTATGTATACACACACACACACACACACACACAAATAAAACTAAAATAAATTTTAAATGTATTATACAATGTATGCCAAAATATTACACTGTGGCTTATGTGTGTATGCACAATGATTATTAGTCAATTAGAAAATAAACTTTAAATTTAAAAGTAAATATTAGGAGGTATGATTAATTCCAGGCTGATGCAGGAGGATTGATGTGATTTGAAGCCAATCCAGGCTACTGTGTGAGACTGTCTCTAAAACACAAAATAGGAGCCAAGCATGTCTTTAATCCCAGCACTCAATAGGCAGAGGCAGGCAGATCTCTGTGAGTTCAAGGCCAGCCTGGTTTACATAGTGAGTTCCAGGACAGCCAGGGCTACATAGTTAATTCCAGGCCATCCATGGATACATGGTGTAATTTGTCTCAAAATAATAATAATAAGAAGAAGAATGGAAAAGAAAGAGAAACTAAGATGAACAGACAAGAAGAATCTAAGCACAGCAGCTGGTACTGGTCATGATGTGCACATAAATTCTTACAGCAAATGGAAGGGACTTTCCATTCATAGTATAGTAGCCATTTCCTCTAAAAATACACATTTAAATTAAATGAGTATGTTGGAAGATAATTTAATTAAGTAAAAGTTCTGTTCCTGTTGCAAAATAACAAATATTGAGTTATCAAAAAATATAACCAAAAATATTGTGTCATGTAAGGGGTCAAAAACGAGCCCTTATTTAGGAAGGTAGGAGTGGAAGTGTGGGGATGACACAGGCTTCTGGGAGCCCTAGAACTCAGAGGAAGGATCCAGAGGCTGTGTGTATCTGCTCTAGAAGAAGAGGGACCAAGGCCTGAGTGACTGTGTGGACTCGCTCCTTGCCTTGTCTCCTACCGTGTGAAGAGAACCCATTGCCAAATCCCCAGCTGAAATGGACTTTCTCATTAGCAGACATTTATTATTTCCTCATTTTCAAATGTCACACCGGCCTTTCCCACTGGCACTCTCACTGCTGGCTGTGGCACAATTACACTTCTTTCAGAAAACGAATTGAGCTACTTTAAGTCATGGCAGGAGTAATACTGATTTCTTGACTTGATGTTTGTGTGTGCATGTTTGTACATTCCTCTGTATGTGTGTGCATATTTTTTTGTTCCCAAACATGTTTGTGTACATTTGTCTGTTTGTATGTGTGAGCATGTGAACACGTTTTTCTGCATGTGTGTTAGCATATACACATGTGGATATGAGCATGTGCATGTATGCATATGTGATCATGCATCTGTGTTTGAAGTCATGTATGTCTATAAGTGTATGAGTATAATTTTCATAATTAAAACTCTGTTTTACCATTTGCCACCGATTATGGCACTATCTATTAAAATCATCTGGTTGTACATAAAGTGAGTATGCATGTCCTGGTATGTGTGTAATGTCCATTCATGTGTGTGCAAATTTCTGCACATGTGCATGCATGTTTATGTGCATTCATATGAGTATATCTGTTAGCATATGTATTCACTCATAATATGTCTGTGTGTATGTTTATCTACATTTGTATGCATGTAGTGATGTGTGCATGTCCATAATGTGAGGGTTTGTACATATGTGTATAATTATGTATGTTTATGAGAATTTTTATGTGTACGAGCATATGTGAATGTGTATATGGAAGTCTGCACATGTGTGCGTATGCATGTGTGTCTGCATATATATTTCTGTGCATTTGTATGTATGTATGCAAGAGTATGTCTCCATTGTGAACATGCATCTGGTTTGTGTGTGTTCATGTGTAAGTATAATTTTCTTAGTTAAATTTCATTTTTACCATTTTTAGGTTGTTTACTTCAAAATCTGCTAAATCCTTCTGGCTTTGCTAAAGAGTTCCCATGTTCTAGCATTTTTTGTGTGTGTCAAATCTATTCCATAGGTCATGTTATATCATTGTTAAAAATGTGAAGGTGCCCCAGGGGGCTATGCAGTGGGTCATAGGTGATCCCAACAGGCTTTAGAACACAGACTGAAGAATCCAATTTCCTTTTCACTTCTTTTTTCTGTTCTCTCTGTTCTAACAAGGAAAACAATTTCACTCTGAGGGCATGAAAGCTTTACAGCCCTAACATTGGCTAATATCCATTCTAAACCCAGAAGGACTTGGCCTCATGCCCAAACCTGTAGATGGGAATCAAATTCCAACCAGGAACACCCCTGTGTTCACTGCAGCCTTGCTTTGTATCACTCCCATTAGGGGAATCCAACCACCTATGCTATTAGGAAACTTTTCAATCCCCTACTGAAAGAGAAACCTGCAGGGGACAGCAGAGATTTCCAGCCAGGGGTATCTATGTCCCTCTGTTGGTGTCTGCCTGTCCCCAGGGGCTTAAAATTCCACCCTCAGGTATCCTCCCCCCGAACATGAAATGAGGTGGGCTGAAGCACTTACCTTTCCGCCCGCAGATCTCTCAGCCCTCGGAGAGAAGCTGCATTTTGCAGCACGTGTCCAGCAACACAAAGAGACCCCACCCCTGGACAACGGGAAAAGAATAAGAGGCTGTGCTGGGGTGCTCTGCCCTAAAATGGGTCTGTGTGGTACCCCACCTCCACCCAAGGTTCAGGGGTCAAATCAGAGGAGGGCAGAGAACAGTTGTCAGAGCCAGAGAGAACAGGTGACTATGGCCAAACAGAATGTGCTGGACACAACAGAGTCTTCACACATATGAACTCATGGCAGCTGTGACCACATAGACACTGCCCAAGACCAAGGCAGCAAGAATCCCAGCATTCATAGGGAGGGGCTCATAAAGTCTCGCCAGTTTAAAAAAAAAAAAGCACATGAAGTTGGGAGGGGTAGCAGAGAGGAATTAGAGAGGAAGGAACAAAGGATGGATTCGATCGATACTCATTATATGCATGTATGAAATCCTCAAACAAAAATAAAAATTAAATCAGACTACATTAAAAGGTCAGATGATTGAAGTGATACTTTGGCTCCCCCTCCCAACACTAAGACACAGCTAGACAGCAGGGGGAATGCTGGGTGGACGTTCGGGTGAGCATCTGGTGATGCCTCTTCCTTCTCAAAGACATGTTAGCCGTTACATTATCACTACCAAAGACCTCATTGTCACTGTATTTGTTAATTTAATTGCTCTGTCTACGGGGCCAGAATCTTCCTTAGGTCACCATAGCAACTCTATCCCATGATGGTCATAGTCACAATTAGCCCTTAGGGGACAGAAAGCCACATGCCTGTAGCTCACTGCCATAAGTGGGGCTAGAGAGGCAGCTTAGAGGTGAAGAGTGCACAGTGCTCTTGCAGAGGACCTGAAATCAATTCCCATTGTATGCCTGTAACTGCAGCTCTAGAAAATCCAAGTGCCCTCCTCTGGCCTCTGTGAGTACTGCACTCTTGCACATACCCATCCACCCCACACATACACATGCATAAAAATAAAATTAAACCTTAAAAATAAATGTGTAGCCATCGTATTAAACAATTTCTCCATGAAAAACTGAGAAGATACCATTTTTTACAGATTGAGTGATCCAAATTTGAGATTTCTACAGGATTGACAGCAATGAACAATGTCAAACTAGATGGGAAATAACAAATCCCCCCCCCCCGACACACACACACACAGTTTCAGGAGTGTGTGTCTCCTCCAATAGTGGACAAGTGGCAATAGAACTGAGTTTCGTTTAGCATGATAGGCAGCTTGAGTATAAAAGGGGAAATGTGACAATTTTTCAAATGAAATTATAATTTGTTCAGAACTCACTCCCAAACTCTCCAAGATGCCCACAGGAATGAGTGTGCACCCCTGTTCCCTTCTGCTCGTGACATCATGCTGAGTGGCTGCACCTAACATTGAGCTGGGACGAAAGGTCGTGAGGGCTGATCTGTGGGTTGCCTCTGAGGCTCAGAACCTACTGCAGCCTTATGACGTCCCTCGGTCTCAGAGCCTCTTCTCTGCTTTCCTCAGCAGATGAGCCCGTCGGTTCTACACTAGCCTTCATAGCTGTAGGTAGGAGTCAATGGGAAAATCAGCTCTCACCTCAAATGAAAGAAGAGACCGTTTATTCTGGAGACACATGGGAGTGACCATGGCCTGGGAGTCAAGACTCAGATTGTCTTAAAAGCATGTTCCAATGTGGTACAGTTTCATGGCATTATTATAGTAACAGTAACCAAAGAAAGCCACAAATCAAGGCACTTTAAAAACACATGGATGGACATCAGGTAGGGTCGTTACGACAAACTGAGGGAAATCTCTGCTGTTGGCATCAGTGTATCTGATGGGCATTCTTAGCTTTTGGATTGGCTGAAGCTAGAGAGCCCATCTATCAATTGCAGAAGGATTTACTTTAAAGTTACCAGGACACTAGCTCACAGCCAGACGTAGGCGATAACTGGCTATTTAGGGGACCGAATACAGCCCAAGATAACTTAGCTCCAGATCTGCAACAGCCTAACTCTCCACACCCTCAGTGTTCTAAGCAGTCCCTTAGAATATTTCCTGAACTTCAGTTTAAAGAAGACTCCGGCCTCAATTCAAGATGTTGCCTATGAAGTTTTAATTAACTTGCATACTGAAAATAAGCCGTAGTCCCGCCTCCATCCACCGTTTCCTAGGCAACATGCTGAATAACATGCAGCCTTAAACTCCAGGACAGGACAGCCCTCCAGAAACAAACAGGAGTGAGGGCTTGCCACTTGATGCTCAGTGGGGAAAGCTCCAGACCCAGGATGACTTCTGTCGTGACTACAGATCCCCTGAATTAGCTCAAGGCAGGTCTATATGCGGCACCTTCCTGGCTTCATTGTCCCTAGGTCAATGCTAACTGTAACCTGGTCCTCACTAAGAGCTTAGAGAACATCCAAGGAGAGGAGATGTATGAGGAACTTCTAAGTAAGACAAAACCTGCCCCTGCCATCCCCGGCAGACCCTGCCCCTCCCACCTCTGAGCGAGGTACACAGGAGGACAGGACTGAGCAGGGAGAAGAAGGCCGTGACGAAAGCAAATTTACCTCTTGTTCCTCTCTTCCATGCTGGTTTTCTTCTGAAGGTCTAAGCTGCTGCCTCATGGTTATAAAATGGCCAATATTTTGGTCAATTTAGATCCTGATCACTGATCATTCGTAATTAATTTCCAGAAGAGGAGCTGTCAACCTCAGTCATCAGTTTGACATAGCTGGGAAGAGGAAACCTTGGTTGACGAATTGCCTTCACCAGATTGGCCGGTGGCCTGTGCCTGGGCCATTTTCTTGATTAATGATTAATGTGGGAGGGCCCGAATCACTGTGGGCGGGATCATCCCTTAACAGGCGGGCCTGGGTTGGATGGGAAAGCAAGATGAGCAAGGCTCGGGGAGCGAATCAGCAAGTAGTGTTCCTCTATGGTCTCTATGTCAGTTCCGGCCTCCAGATTCCTGCCTAGAGCTTTTGCCCTGGCTTCTCTCAGTGACGGAGGGTGACACACTTTGAGAGAGCTCTGCCACTGATGACAGAGTTAGGCCGCCATTGTGTGGAGAGTCTTAAACCTCCACATTGGTCACTTTAGTGAAAGATATCTCTGGAGTGGCTGGCACTGTCGGCTCATTCCTTCTGGGGAGCCAGATTCCTGTGGAGGAACCTGAGCCAACAAGTTCAAAGGTCTGTGATAGTCTATTTTTAAAAAGTCAAAATTTATATGAAATTATCTGAGATGAACAAAATCTCGATATTTTAGGTAAGGACAGAGTAAGGCTGGGGGAGACCACAGACCTAGAGACACAGTGTTGAGGGTGGCCTGCAGGCTGAGGGAAACCCAGACCCATGAATATCTTTCTCTAACAAACTCTGTGAACTGCTCACTAGAGCAAACAAAGGCTTTGCTCAGATAATCACTCTGACTATTATTGCACTATGAGTTTAGAATTAGATGTGGCTGTTGATCCAATTATCTCGGTCTGCAATCAGCCTCTCCCACTGAGCACTGGAGAGCTACTCTGAGCATGCCTTGATTGACATTCCAGTTGTCATAGAAGGAAAAAAACACTTAAAGTAGGGGATTGCTCTGAGACACTCAGGACTATGTGGGGACCCAGAGCTATGGGAATCAAATGAAAGTCTGACTGTCCATGAAACAGTTACACTGTCAGTGTAGGCATAGTGGTCATTAAGTACTCTACAGAATCAGTATTGATTTTTGACCAAAGGATAAAATCTAACTCATCAATTGAATATGGGAAGCTAGTTAGAATATTAATTCCAGCAGTTTTTTGTATCTTGTGATTGTCATACAAAGCCCATTACCATGTGTGTGAAGAGTTCCAGCTTTGCTTTTCTGTGGCACATGCAGTTATCTGTTGCCTTCTGAGTCAGAGCAATAGGATGTGGGGTGAATGGATGGAGATGGCTCTGCTGGGAGAAAAGCAAAAGCGGGACTAAGAGAGAAGCGGTGAAGAAGACGGGGTTCACAGCATCGAGGCCGATATGGGGTTTTGCCGTTGTGTTCAGTGGATCTGGTTTCTTTGGGGGGAGAAAGCTCTACGGGATTTGGCAAATACGTGGTAAGATGGTGCTTACTGCAATCAATACAAAAAAGGAGTCCTAATCCCAAGCAGGTGTGGTAGCTCATGCCTGTGAGCCCAGCTTAATGAAAAGACAGAGACGGGCAGATGAGGGAGCTCATTGGCCAGTCAGCCTGGAGCTCCAGGTTCAGTGAGAGACCTTGTCTCAGTAAATTAGGTAGATGGGGCTGGAGGAATAGCTCAAGGACAAGTGTACTGAGCTTGTACTCCTCTTGCAGAGGAGCTGGGTTCCAGTCCCAGCACCCACATGACAGCTCATAATGGTCTGTAACTCCAGTTCCAGTGGGATCTGATGCCCTGTTCTGGTGTTGGCAGAAACACACATGCAAGCAAACAGGTGTACACTTAAAATAAAAAGTAAATTTAATTATAAAATAAAATATAAGACAGTGATTGAGGAAGACACCAATGTATTCATGTATATGAATAAATGTACCTACACACACATACATGCAAACACATGTGCACACATGCACACACAAGATAACCCATGCCCTCCCAAATATTTGAATAAATATGACAAGAGAAACTTTCTGTGTAATTAACCCAAGGTAGAATCAATGTAAAAGCTCATCAACAACTAAATAAAAAGTTATATTACCCACGTACAACAGACCACTAATACCGAGAAATTTGGGGGAACCAAATGTTGAGACTAAGCTTCATTACACTGAGTGGATCCAGTCAGATTGAGACACTGTACTGTTCACAATAATAAGTTATGGACTCCATGAGGCATCTGTCAAAAGAGGAGTGGACACAGAAAGCATGTATCTGTGTAATGGAATTTTGTTCAGCTATAAGGAAGAATGAAGCTGAGCCATTTGCTGGAAAGTAGATGCCACTGGAGATCATCATGTTATCCAAATTAAGTTAGACTCCAGAGTACAATATCATGTTTTCTTTATTCATGGGTCCCAGATCTTATGTAGAGGTAAAGCCATGTGTGAGTACATGACATGAAAGTAGAAAGAAGGTAAAGTTGTTTAGGGGAACAAAGGGGACATAAGAAAGAGGAAGAGAGAAAAAAAGGGTGCTGGGAGGTGGCCAAGGCATGGCACAGACTTGCATGAAAATGTCAGGATTGAACCCAGTCCTTGTACAATGATAGCACACTATTAGATAAAGCTAGGAGCCAGGAGGCTGCATGTGCCTTTAATCCTTTAAAACACTTCAAGTGTCAGGATCTCTGTTAAGTTCAAGGCTGGCCTAGTCAAGAAAGAAAGAAAGAAAGAAAGAAAGAAAGAAAGAAAGAAAGAAAGAAAGAAAGAAAGAAAGAAAGAAAGAAAGAGAGAGATAGGAAGGAAGAATAAAAAAGAAAAAGAAAATTTTGGGTAGCTGGAGAGGTGGCTAAGTGGCCAAGAGCACATATTGTAGGGTGGAGAGATGGCTTAGCTGTTAAAAGACAGGCTCACAACCAAAAGTAAAAGAATGCATATTGCTCTCACAAAGGACCTAGGTTTAGTTGCCAGCACCCACATTTCAGACCAGAACTGCCTGTACCTCCACCTCCAGGGGATCTGATACCCTCTTCTGACCCCCATGTTCCTCCAGACTTGTGAGAGATTTTCATAATTACATCAACTGATGTGGGCAGACATAGCCCACTGTGGGTGGCACCATTCCTGAGGCAGGGGTCTTTGGGTTTCTATAGCTGGGATAAACACCAAGACCAAAAGCAACTTTTAAATGAAAGGTTTTATTTCAGTTTTTAATATGCAGTCCAACATGAAGGGAGCTCAGGGCACAGACCTGGAGACAGGAACCTGGGAGGAGGAACCGCAGCAGAGGCCACAGAGGAACACTGCTTACTGGCTTACTCCTCATGGCTGCTCAGCCTGCTTTGTTATACAACCCAGGACCACCAGCCCAGGGGTGACACCACCTACAGTGAGCTGGGCCTTCCCCTATCATTCAAAAAAATGGCCCACAGGTTTTCTCATGGGTCATTCTGGTTGGGGCATGTTTTAAGAGACTGCTTGTTTGTTCCTGGCCACCCAGACTCCCAAAATAATCACACAGAAACTATATTAATTGCAATACACTTAAGCACATTGCTAACTAGCTCTTATATCTAGAATCAATCCATTTCCATTATTTTATATTTTACCATGAGGTTTGTGGCCTACTGGCAAGGTTCCAGCTGGCAACTCACATCTTCCCCCTCTGGCAGCTACATGGTGTCTCTCTGACTCTGCCTACTCTCTCTCTCTCTACATATATATTCATTCCAGCCTGGCTATATTCTGTTAAGCCATTGGCGAAAAACAGCTTCTTTATTCATTAACCAATAAAACCACACATATACAGAAGGACTTCTCACACTATTTTTCCTTTTCTGTTTAAATAAAAAGGAAGTTTTTAACTTTAACATAGTAAAATTACATATAACAAAACAGGTATCAAGCAAGAGTTACAGTTATAATAATTATATCTACTTTATCTTTTATCATAACTAAGGAAAACTACAATTATAACTATCTATTCTTCAACTCCTTCAAAGAACCAAGAAGAACCTAAGTTAACAGGAAGTGCATTGTAAGCAACTTCCAAAACTCTAGAATTGACAGAGATGTCTCACTGCCTGGACAGTCACCCAAAGGTCTTCTGTATTGTTGGAGCATCCATTTAAACAGAAAAGGGAAGGTGATGTGGGATTCCCCTCTGTATGCTATGAATACCATTGGTTAATGAATAAATAATCTGCCTTGGCCTGTGCTAGGGTAGAGTAGTACTAGGTGGGGGAAAAGAAAACTGAATGCTTGGAGAAAGAAGGCGGAGTCAGGAGATGCCATGTAGCCATTACCGGGAACAGATGAGCCAGAACTTTGCCAGTAAACCACAGCCACATGATGTTACACAGATTAATAGAGATGGGTTAAATTAAGATGTAAGAGCTGGACAATAAGAAGCTAGAGTCATTGACCAAGCAGTGTTTTAAATAATACAGTTTCTGTGTGGTTATTTCAGTTCTGGGTAGCCAGGAACAAATGAATGGCCTCTTACAACGGGCATTCCTTAATCAAAGCTCCCTCTGCTAAAATGACTCTCGTGCAGCAGGGAATCTTAAACCACCTAAGAGTGGCACAAGGAAGCAGAGTGCAAGCAAACAAGCAAGCATGCGTGCATTTGTTCCTCTCTGCTCTTTCCTATGGATGTGAGAAGACTAACTGCTTCAAGCCCCTGCCTTGACTTTCCCACAGTGATGGACTGTGTAATTGTGAGCTAAAATGAACCCTTTCCCCCCTAAGTGGCCCTTGCTAGGGTGTTTTCTCATAGTAATGGGAGTGAAACTAGAAACGGGATGATAATTAAGCCCCAGTTTTTTCTTTGTGTGCTGCACTTAGCTCCCCAAGTCATCAAAGGTAGAACTCTCCGCAGTGGGAGGCACATGGAGCCATGCTACTGATGTCTCTCCCATTCTCATTTAAGACTCTGGTTCCCAATCACCTGGACACATTAACATCTCCTCCCAGATGCTTGCTGACTTGTTTGAGGGCCAGGAGAGGAGGAAGGTAAGCTATTCTAATGTCATTTTTTTTAACTCTGTGTGGTTTGTGCATTGGTAAATCTTTTTAATGCAGTATTCAGCAATGTTGAAAAGGCTAATACAAGACAACTCACAAATATCATCCGTGTTCCCTCATGTACCACGGTATGTGGCAGCTTACAAGACACCAGCAGGTATTTTTGTGTGTGATCCATTCAACATGATAGGAGCAGACCTGCCTTTTCATGGGTATGGGTTGAATTTAAGTTGCACATAATAAATAAAATGTAACAAAGGAGTTGAGGGCTAGAACTCAGTTGGCAGAGAGCTTGTTGGTATCCAAAAAGCCCTGGCATCCATGCTTGGTACTACATAAACCAGGCTTGGTTTACAATCCCAGCTCAGCACGGTGGATCGAAGAAGGAAGACCAGATGTTCAAGGTCATCCTTGGCTGGATGGTGAGTTCAAAGTCACCCTGGGGTACTTAACAGCCTGCCTCAACAACAGTGGGCCCACTGATTGCTCAGGAGCGGAAAGGATTGCAAAAATTTAATTAATTAATTAGCAAAGAAATGTGAGTCCTAAGAGCAGATTCTAGAGAGAATTGTCATGTCTGCATGGCTTCCTTTTATTGCTCTACATGACTACATGCCAGGACACAGACCTGATCAGAGGCCTCCTCTACATGCCAGAAACATGAACTTGAGCCTTAGGTCAACCTTCAGATGGTTGTGGTCCAAGGACTGGCATTACTGCCCTGCAGGCTCAGAAGCGACCACTCGAGCAAACTGACCCCAGATCTGTTGACCCACGGACA
Source organism: Ondatra zibethicus (assembly GCA_004026605.1). Classification (NCBI taxonomy): domain Eukaryota; kingdom Metazoa; phylum Chordata; class Mammalia; order Rodentia; family Cricetidae; genus Ondatra; species Ondatra zibethicus. The sequence goes on from PVIU01015528.1 coordinate 32,438, forward strand.
GTAACTTCTCATTCTATGCTGTTGTTCTCAGCCACAAGATGGAAGAAAAAACATTCAGAGGATTTGTTATGCAGCAACAGATAACTAATATATACATCTTGCCTGTCCAATTATTGGTTGAAAAATCAGTTTGACATCCCTCCCTTTCTTTGACACTGCATGAGACATCACAAAGGAATCCTAAGGTACTTAGTAGAAAGTCACACTTGAGAGGACACTATGTCCATGATTTCTTTAGTCACTGGTGTCAGTTGAGTTGAGTATAAGGAACAAATGGCCACACAGACAGAAACCTAGGGATGCAGAGCTTCGCTCCTTGGCACAGCAATACTGCTGCTGAGAAACAGTACACAGAAGAAGAAGCAGCCACCCAGAGTTTATGCTGGTGACTGCAAGAGTTTGCAGGAAAATAAAATGAAGCAAACATAGGCACTGTTTGTTTTTGAGGGGACTGAACAGATCAATTAGCAGTCCACAGACATGCGATAGAGTCCTGGTGTGTCCTAAGCAGAATGTCAGGATTGCGGAGAGATTGAGGGTGGGGAGAATGACTCATTTTGAGAGCAGTCAGTACATGGGTGTGCTCTCATCTGAACGCATCACAATCAAGACAACTTTTCTTTTTCTCCATCTAAATAAGGGTTATGTTATCCCTCCTCCATGTAGACAGTGTCAATGGCACTTAGCCCAGGCAGCACTCTCCCCTGTGAAATGAGTCCTGTACTATGTCATATAGATCTTATGTTCATAAAGGGCACCATTTGAAAGGCACATTGGAAGGGTATGCTAAGATATAGTGGTCTGTGCATGTTATATAAGAAATAAGCTGACCTGTTGAAGGGCATGAGGTCGGACTCTGATTAAATAAAAGTATGCACCAGTGAGAGATGACTGCTATTTGAGACAATTGCAGGCAATACCTGATGGGTTGCCGTGCTGCAGTGGAAAGCCCTAAACTTACACACATGGGGACAACACTATTGTGTCTCAGTGGGAGATAGACAGACAGACAGACAGATAGATATAAATATGTGGGAAGCCAGGGAATGTGAGAATAGGAGAAACTCTCAGAGAACTAAAGTGGGGAGTGAGTGGTGGATTCAATCATAATAAAATACATTTATATATGAACAGAGAATAAAATGAATAAAAGTTATTTTAAAACAATAAACTTGGGGACAGCTGTGCTTCCCCCAGGGAACTGCATAACTAATATGTGTAAGTCTCTTTCTCTAGCTTCAGCTCAGATGTTGCATAGCAGGGCCTGGATTACATCCCTGTGTGAAGACTTCCCCCCTGCAATTGCCCTTTCACCCATGCCCTGTAAGGAAGCCCAATAAAGTCATTGGTTCCCCATAGTGACCTTTGGTGGATCTGTACTTTGGTTTGTCACGGGACCTTGTAAGTGTCTTCTCTGGGAAAGAAGCATAAAGTCTGTGCATAACATTGGGTCTCATTAGCTAGAGACAGTTGTGGCAGTGAGTCCACGAGCAGTGGCTTTCTGTTCGGCTGATCATGCTGGATCTGAGCCCCCTTAAAGAATCATCCATCATCCAGGCATGGTGGCTCTCACCTTTAATCCCTGCATTCTAGAGGCAGAGGCAAACAGATCTCTGTGAGTTCAAGGCCAGCTTTGTCTGCATAGTAAGTTCCTGACCATCCAGGGCTATGTAGGAGGAGCCTGTCTCAAGAAAGGAAAGAGGGAAAGGGCAGTGAGAGACCCTACCTTCCACTGACTTGCCAGCTAATCTTCGTGCCTCCCGTTTGCTTCTTCACAGACAGAGGCACAGCCACCCTGCAGGGCACATGCTTCCCAGCCCTGAGAGAATTCCTACAAAAGGTCTATGCACTGAGCTGGATTGGAACACACATTGTTACATGTGCATCTGTGCGTGGCTCTTTTTTGGAAGTGGAGAGTGGAGGACTCTGGTCAGTACAGAAGGAACATTAAGCAGCAACCTTCTCTGCTCACATAATGCCAATAGTGATAGTCTCTGCCCTCACCTGCTCACCCCCGTGCCAGCATCAGAGACACTTCCCCATTGCCAAGTGTGTTCAAATCCTCCTGAGCTTATATCCACCACTGCCCTAAGTTTCCATTCAGCTGTAACCTTCCAGAGCCACTCTAACGCAAACCCATGTCACCCATGGTTTGTATCAAGTTCACAAACACAACCAAGAAAATACAAGTAGTGTCTTGTCTAGTAAGATGAAACAGCATTAAACAATAATCATGCAGATTCATCCAGACCCCGGTAAGTGGGTCCAAGCCCGTCCCCAAGGCTTTCTGGCCACTTAGGGCTCCCCTCTACTGGCTTTTCTGCTTATCCCAACCATGCTCGGCACCGGGCACCCCTTTTCATCTGCGTGGTCCTAGCTGTACCCGAACTCAGCCTATTTCCAGGCTGAGGCCTTGGGGGAAGGGTGAGCCCAATGCTAGAGGGCCCCCCTTGTCCCACAGAGCCGAGACGAGCAGAGCAGGCAACTTTCACTAAGCTCGCCCTTGGGACTGGGAATCCCTGGGCGAGCAAGGAGCCCTAACCAGCATCGGCAGATTCTTCCGGACCCCGGTAAGTGGGTCCCAGCCCGTCCCTGAGGCTTTCTGGCCACTTAGGGCCCCCCTCTACTGGCTTTTCTGCTTATCCCAACCCTGCTCTCCCCCGGGCACCCCTTTTCATCTGTGTGGTCCCAGCTGCACCCGAACTCAGCCTATTTCCAGGCTGAGGCCTTGGGGGAAGGGTGAGCCCAGTGCTAGAGGGCCCCCCTTGTCCCATGGAGCCCAGGGGAGCAGAGCTGGCAACTTTCACTAAGCCCGCCCTTGGACCTAGAAATCCCTGGGCAAGCAAGGAGTCCTACCCAGTGTTGGCAGATTCATCCGGATCCCGATACATCCGGATGCCACAAGGGGCCCTGATCCAGCGCTGGCAGATACATCCGGTTGCGGCCCCAAGGGGCCCTGATCCAGTGCCGGCAGAGACATCCAGACCTACTGTGAGGTCCTGGGGCAGCAAGGGCCCCTGATCCAGTTCAGGTGGATACGCCCGGACTGAGGGACCAAGCCACCGAGACTCTCCCTAACACATTTGAAGGAAGAGATGGGCAGGTGCCAATCAAAGAATTCATCCAACAACCTGAAAAGCAACATGATAACACCAGAATCCAGCGATTATGGAACAGGAAAACCACAGCAACCTATCCCAGAAGAAGTAGAAGAAATTGACGTTAAATGTAACATTATGAAAGTTATAGAGACCTTTAAAGAAGAGGTGAAAAACTCCTTTATAGAAAGGGATGAGAAAACTAATAAAAACTTAGAAGAAATGAATAAATTCCTCAAAGATACCCTAGAAAACCAAGAAAAAGCAATCAAATGGGTAACGGAAACAGTTCAAAACATGAAAACTGAAATGTACGCAATGAATTAAACACAAACCGAGAGATGGCGAGATATGGAAAATCTGGATAAACGAACGGGAACCACACAGACAAGTATAACCAACAGAATACAAGAGATAGAAGAAAGAATCTCAGACGCAGAAGATATGATAGAGAAAATAAACAGTGATAGAAGAAAACAACAAATCCAACAAATTCACAACACAAAGCATCCAGGAAATCTGGGACACCATGAAAAGACCAAACCTAAGAATAATTGGGATAGAAGAAGGAGAAGAATTCCACTCCAAAGGCCCAGAAAATATATTCAACAAAATTATTGAAGAAAACTTTCCCAACCTAAAGAAGGATATTCCTATGAAGGTTCAAGAAGCATACAGAACCCAAATAGGCTGGATATAAAAAAGTCATCCCCTCGCCATATAATAATCAAAACACAAAACATACAGAATAAAGAAAGAATATTAAGAGCCACAAAGGAAACAGGTCAAATAACATATAAGGGTAAACCTATCAGAATTGCACCTGATTTCTTTATGGAAAACATGAAAGCCAGAAGGTCTTGGATAGATGTGCTGCAGAAACTAAGAGACCATGGATGCAAGCCCAGATTACTATACCCAGCAAAGCTTTCTCTCACCATCGATGGGGAAAACAAGATATTCCAGGATAAAAACAAATTTAAGCAATATATAGCCACAAACCCAGCCTTACAGAAAGTACTAGAAGGTAAACCACAACTAAAGGAAGCAAACAACACCCATAATAACACAGACATCTAACAACCCTACACCAGCTCAACTCAAAGAAGAGAGACACACAAACCCTACTACCAAAAAGAAATTAACCGGTAAGAACAAAAACTGGTCATTAATAATGCTTAATATCAACGGACTCAACTCACCTATAAAAAGACACAGGTTAAGAGAATGAATACAAAAACAGGATCCAACATTCTGCTGTTTACAAGAAACACACCTCAACCACAAAGACAGACAATATCTCAGAGTAAAGGGTTGGGAAAAGGTTTTTCAATCAAACATACCTAAGAAACAAGCAGGTGTGGCTATACTAATATCTAACAAAATTGGCTTCAAACTAAAATCAATCAGAAGAGATGGAGATGGACACTTCATACTCATAACAGGATAGATTCATCAAGATGAAGTCTCAATCCTGAATATCTATATCCCTAATATAGAAGCACCCACATATGTTAAAGAAACATTACTAGAACTCAAAGCACACATCAAACCCCACACACTAATAGTAGGAGATTTCAACACTCCTCTCTCACCAATGGACAGGTCAACCAGACAGAAACTTAACAAAGAAATATGAGAACTAACAGATGTAATGAACCCAATGGACTTAATAGACATCGATAGAATACTCCACCCAAACAGGAAAGAATATACCTTCTTCTCAGCATCTCATGGAACCTTGTCAAAAATTGATCACATACTCGGTAACAAAGCAAACATCCACAGATACAAAAAAGTTGGAGTAACCACCTGTGTCTTATCGGATCACCATGGAGTAAAGTTAGAATGTAACAACAATTTCACCCCCCAAAACCATACAAACTCATGGAAACTGAACAGTCAACTACTGAACCACTCCTGGGTCAAGGAAGAAATAAAGAAAGAAATTAAAGTCTTCCTTGAATTCAATGAAAATAAAGAAACAACATACACTAACCTATGAGACACTATGAAAGCAGTGCTAAGAGGAAAGTTCATAGCACTTAGTGCCCACATAAGGAAAACGGAGAAAGCACACATTAGCAACATAACAGCACACCTGAAAGCTCTAGAAAAAAAAGAAGCAGACTCACCCAGGAGGAGTAGAAGACTGGAAATAACCAAACTGAGGGCTGAAATCAACAAAATAGAGACACAGAAAACAATCCAAAGAATCAATGAAATGAAGAGCTGGTTCCTTGAGAAAATCAACAAGATCGACAAACCCTTATCCAAACTAATCAAAAGGCAGAGTGAGAACACTCAAATTAACAAGATCAGAAATGAAAAGGGGAACATAACAACAGACACTGAGGAAATTCAAAGAAACATTAGGTCTTACTACAAAAGCCTATATGCCACAAAATTGGAAAATGTACAAGAAATGGACAGTTTTTTAGATAAATACCACATACCGAAATTAAATCAAGACCAGGTGAACAGTTTAAATAGACCTATAAGTCGCAAGGAAATAGAAGCTGTCATCAAAAACCTCCCAACCAAAAAAAGCCCAGGACCGGACGGTTTTAATGCAGAATTCTACCAGAACTTCCAAGAAGAGCCAATACCTATACACCTTAAGGTGTTTCACATAATAGAAACAGAAGGGTCAATGCCAAACTCATTTTATGAAGCTACAATTAAAGACGCAACCCCAGAAAGAGAATTATAGACCAATTTCACTTATGAACATTGATGCAAAAATTCTCAATAAAATACTGGCAAACCGAATCTAAGAACACATTAAAAAAATCATCCATTATGATCAAGTAGGCTTCATCCCAGAGATGCAAGGCTGGTTCAACATATGAAAATCTATCAATGTAATCCATCATATAAATAAACTGAAAGAAAAAAAACATATGATCATTTCATTAGATGTTGAAAAAGCATTTGACAAAATTCAACACCCCTTTATGATAAAGGTCTTGGAGAGATTAGGGATACAAGGATCATATCTAAGTATAATAAAAGCAATATATAGCAAGCCGACAGCTAACATTAAATTAAACGGAGAGAAGCTCAAAGCAATTCCACTAAAATCAGGAACAAGACAAGGCTGTCCACTGTCACCATATCTCTTTAATATAGTTCTTGAAGTCCTAGCAATAGCTATAAGACAAAATAAGGATATCATGGGGATTCGAATTGGAAAGGAAGAAGCCAAACTTTCGTTATTTGCAGATGATATGATAGTGTACATAAGTGACCCCAAAAACTCTACCAAAGAACTTCTACAGCTGATGAATACCTTCAGTGATGTGGCAGGATACAAAATAAACTCAAAAAAATCAGTAGCCCTCCTATACACAAAGGATAAAGAAACAGAGAGGGAAATCAGAGAAACATCACCTTTCACAATAGCCACAAATAGCATAAAGTATCTTGGGGTAAGACTAACCAAGGAAGTGAAAGATCTAGTTGACAAGAACTTTAAGACCTTGAAGAAAGAAATTGAAGAGGATACCAGAAAATGGAAGGATCTCCCATGCTCCTGGATTGGTAGGATCAATATATTAAAAATGGGAATTCTACCAAAGGCAATCTATAGAGTAAATGCAATCCACATCAAAATCCCAACAAATTCTTCATAGACCTTGAGAGAACAATAACTAAGTGTATATGGAAAAACAAAAAGCTCAGGATAGCCAAAACAATCCTATACAATAAAGGAACTGCCGGAGGCATTACCATCCCTGACTTCAAACTCTATTACAGAGCTACAGTAATGAAAACAGCTTGGTATTGGCATAAAAACAGAGATGCTGACCAATGGAATCGAATCGAAGACCCGGATATTAATCCACAAACCTATGAACACCTCATATTTGACAAAGAGGCTAGAATTATACAATGGAAGAATGAAAACATCTTCAACAAATGGTGCTGGCATAACTGGATGTCAACCTGTAGGAGAATGAAATTAGACCCTTATCTATCACCTTGCACAAAACTCAAGTCCAAATGGATTAAAGACCTCAACATAAATCCGACCACACTGAACCTGACAGAAGAGAAAGTGGGAAGTTGCCTGCAGTACGTGGGTACCGGAGACCACTTCTTGTGTAAAACCCCAAGGGCACAGACAATAAGAGCAACAATGAACAAATGGGACCTCCTGAAATTGAGAAGCTTCTGTAAAGCAAAAGACACAGTCATTAAGACAAAAAGGTGTCCTACTGAGTGGGGGAAGATCTTCACTGATCCCACATCAGACAAAGGTCTGATATCCAAAATATACAAAGAATTCAAGAAACTAGACATTAAAATTCTAAATACCCCAATTAAAAAATGGGGTAAGGATCTGAATAGAGAATTCTCAACAGAAGAAGTTCTAATGGCCAAAAGATACTTAAGGTCATGTTCAACTTCCTTAGTGATCAGGGAAATGCAAATCAAAACAACATTGAGATACCATCTTACATCTGTCAGAATGGCTAAAATCAAAAACAGCAATGATTGCCTATGCTGGAGAGGATGTGGAGTAAGGGGAACTCTCATCCATTGCTGGTGGGAATGCAAACTTGTGCAACCTCTTTGGAAATCAGTGTGGCGGTTTCTCAGGAAATTAGGAATAAACCTACCTCAGGATCCAGCAATACCACTCTTGGGAATATACCCAAGAGAAGTCAATCATACTACAAAAGCATTTGTGCAGCTATGTTCATAGCAGCATTGTTTATAATAGCCAGAACCTGGAAACAATCTAGGTGCCCCTCAGTTGAAGAATGGATCAAGAAAGTGTGGATTATATACTCATTAGAATACTACTCAGCGGTAATAAACAATGACATCTTAAATTTTGCATGCAAATGGATGGAAATAGAAAACGCTATCCTGAGTGAGGTAACCCAAACCCAGAAAGATGATTATGGTATGTACTCACTCATTAGTGGACCCTAGCCATAAAACAAAGGACACTAAGCATTTAGCTCAAAAGCCCAGAGAAGCCGAATAGCAAGATGAACCCAAAGAAAGCATATACAGATCCTCCTGGAAGTTGGAAGCAAACAAGATCATCAAGCAAAAGTTGGAAGCCCAGGGACGGGGATAGTGGTGAGGGTAGGGGGGTAGGGGAAGGGGAGAGGGAGAAGGTGAAGGGAGAAGGACTGGGGAGAACTTGGGGGAGTGGGAGGGTGGATATGGAGAAAAGGTGGATATTGGAGAACGGAATAAGATATCTACATTAAGGGAGTCATTTTAGGACTGGCAAAATACTTGGCCCTGGAGGGGATCCCAGGTGTCCACGGGGATGTCCCCAGCTAGGTATTCATGCAGCAGAGGAGAGGGTGCCGGAACTAGCCTTGTCCCATAGTCACATTGATGAATATCTTGATCACCATTATAGAAATTTCATCCAATAGATGGAGATAGAGACAGAGACCCACATTCACATCAGAGCAATGAACTGTGCTCCCAAGGTCCAGTTGAAGAGCAGAAGGTGGGAGAAGATGAGCAAGGAAGTTAGGACCGTGAGGGGCTGGTCCACCCACTGAGACAGTGTGCCTGAACTAATGGGAGCGCACCAAATCCAGCTGGACTGGGACTGAACGAGCATATGATCAAACCAGACTCTCTGAATGTGGCGGCCAATGGGGGTGGACCGAGAAGCCATCAGCAATGACACCAGGACCTATCTCTTCTGCATGTATTATCTTTTTGGGAACCGAGTCTTTTTGGATGCACACCTTCCTAGGCCAGGATGGAGGGGGGGGTGGGCCTTGGACTTCCAACAGGGCAGGGCACCATGCCCTCTTTTAAGGAAGAAGGGGGAGGGAGGAAGGGGTGGGGGTAGTGAGAGGGGACCGGATAAGGGAAAAAAATGTAAAAATTTTATTTATTTATTTATTTATTTATTTGAATGGAAAAAAAATAAAGAATACGAGGAAAAAAAAAACAATAATCACGCTTACCCACTAGGCTGTCTCCTCAGACCCCAGGATACTCCACAGTCTCTATTTAACAGTTCCTGTTTAAAAAGTTTGCATTCTTGCTGTATGCTCTTTACCCCTATTTTTCCATTCTTTGTGATTTTCATAACAGCTAAGTCTTGTCCCCTGGAAAAGCCAGATTTCTTTGTGTATGTGTATGCACCTGGATTTTGAAGACAGCTACTGCTTTCATGCCACAGTACACCTGATAGCTTTGTCTCTCCCAGCATCACAGCTATGACCGTTTGATGGATGGATCTCTGTATGCAGGGAAATGGATTCATTATTCTCTGGTTCTGGGATATTGGCAACTTTGATAGAAGGTTGTTTCCCAGGCAGTTTCTTTTTCATGCACATCAGTGGTAATTTCCAGGTTTGGTCTGGATAGTAAGATGCGCTGTGAAGCACTTGTGTAAATTTAGGTTTTCATGCTGCTGCATCCAAGTTTCCCAACTGTACAAGGACAAAAATAGTGAGTCTTCCCATGATTCACAACCGTTTTCCGAACCTACAAAGCTACGTTCCAAAGAGAACTGTATACGCGATCCTAATTAACAATAAATGACTAGATTAATTTGTGGTTTTAAGACTATTCCCCACTGAGGTGTAGGAAACAGAGCCCTTAGCAAGCACGCTTCTATTTATATAAACTTCACATATGCATTGTGCTGGGAATTCACGTGTCTGCTTACCTACTGATTACTCCACGTCTGGGATGGCATGAGAGCCACGTCAAGTAGTCACAGACGTAGACACTGACAAGCAGAGGGAACTGCAGAGGGTTTGTGTGATCCTGAATCACCTTATTCCATCTATGACATTAATTCTAGAATTCCTAAATGGGGTGGTTAAAACTATATCTCTCTTCTCATTGTTTTCTCTTCTTTGAAAATTTTATGCATGCGTACATGTCTTGGTCATCTCTCCCACCCTCAAAATCCCTTTGCCCCCCCACACACACATACATACAACACCAAATCTGCCTTCCAACTTATTTATTTATTTATTTATAATCCACTGAGTCCATTTGGTGTCATCCATACACACATGGGCATGGGGTCATCCGCTGGAACAAGGACAACCTACCAACAGCCGTGCCCCTATAGAAAAGCAACTCTCTCCTCACTTCAACAACCATTGACCGACAACAGCTCCTCATCTCAGGATGGAGCATAAGGAGCCCCCTCCCCATTCTAGCTGGAATTTTTCACTGGCTTGATCTTGTACAGGTAGCTACATCTTCTCTAAGTCCAGATGAAGCAAAGCCATGTTGTGTCCAGAGGCTAGCATAATACAGCACTCCTCCCTCACCCTCTCTTCTCTGATTCTTTCTTCCTACCCCCTCTCCTTGATACTCCCAGTACTCTCTGAGCCTTATAGGCAAGAGGTGGGTGTGGGTGTTTGTACCCCTTTCGAACTTATAATTACTTTAAAGAGTTTAAATGATCATCTTTGCTTCTAAGTTTGATGTAGATAGATTGGATGGGGCAGCATCTGATCTTACATTGTGTGGTTTGTGTATTAAGCTGTAGTCATGTGGTGCCATGCATTCTAAGAACACCAGTGCTGCAGTAATGCTGTCCTGAGAATGATTAATTCTGTGCTTGTAATTAATATAAGCACACAGTTTTAAATGTCGCTACCAGTGGCACTAGAGATTTCAAAAGGGCAAAGAAGGTAAGACCAATCGAAGTTAAACTTCTTTTATATACTGTCCCAAAAATCTGAAGGACAGGGGCTGAAGAGATGGCTCTATAGTTAAGAGGACTGGCTGCTCTTCCAGAAGAAGCAGATCAATTCCCAGCACCCACATGGCTGTTCACAACTGTCTGTAACTATTGTTCCAAGGGCTCCAATGACCTCTTCTGACTTCTATAGGCACCGGGCACACACATGGTGCACAGACATACATGCAGGCAAAACCATTCACAGATAAAGTTCAACAAGTAAATTTTTCAAGTAACCAAACTGCAAAAAAAAAAAATAATAAAAGATACCTTTTATGCTAAATTCTCTAGAATAAACTACATTTGTAAACAAAGACAATCTCAAGACCTTGCTGTCTTCCCTTCTTTATGTTTAAATAACAATCATGGAGGCCAGGAGAAGCAGGTGTTGGGCCCCATGAAGAAATACTTGTGCCAGTTTTATTTGCCTGGCAAAAAAGCCTTAAAAAAGACAGTGCTTCTCTGAGAAAGCAGGAACCCTCTACAATGTCTTAATAGTTTTCTGCTGAAAGGTTTAAAATGGAGGGAAATTTTGGGTTGACAGTGATTAAAATGAACAGCATAGAACAACGTGGCATCTATCCATTAGAGCTATTAAGTGTGTGAAATTGAGATTCCTCGGTATCAAAAAGACAACTGCAGACACAAGCAGCAACCCCAAATCCTTCCATGCTAGTTACCTCCTCTGACTAGGATAAAACACTGACCAAAACCAACCTGGGAAGAAAGGGTTTATTTGGCTTATGGCTCACAGTCTATCATTGAGGGAAGTCAGGGCAGGAACTCAAGGCAGGAACCTGAAAGCAAGGACCAATGCAGAGGCCATGGAGGAGTGCTGCTTCCTAGTTTGCTCCCCATGCCTTGCTCAGCCTGCTTTCTTATACACCACAGGACCGCTGCCCATGTTGGCACAGTCCGCTGTGATCTGTGTCTTTCCACATTAGTCATTAATCAATAAAGTGTCCTCACGGGCCAATTTGATGAAGACATTTTTCTCAGTTAAGGTTGACCAGATGATCCAAACTTTTGTCAAGTTGACAAAAATGTAACCAGGTGATAACCCTGCTAGACAAACAGTACAGGGATCTATGTAGAGACAAGGAGTTGTCTTGGGGGAGTGTGGACCAAGCCACCCTATACATATCTCTCAGACAGGATGGATATGACCCAGCAAACAAACATGACTTTTCCCCCAATTTTTCCTACAATAACACAAACAGCTTCAAAATGGGGAGATGGACAGGACAGACATCATGGCAACTCTGTCTTCCTAGATGCTGTCCACTGTGAGATTGAAAGACATTAATCAACATAAAAGCTTCCCTGTTTAACTCACTCTGCAGTTGTGCCACAGGAAGAGACTATTCTGTTCCCATCTTAGCTTTCTGTCTGCCTTGGAAGTCAAATTCCTTCCCTTAGGCTGCTATCCTTCGCCTCATTATGCCCCCATGCTGGGGATTCATTGCTTCGAGTCAGTTGATTTCGAGCAGATAACGATTTTCAAAACTAAAGAGAACACTTACATTTGATGGTGTTTGCTGACTCTTTTCTTCTTAATGTGTTTACAATGCACCTCTCTTTTATGGACTCCTCGATACACTGGTGGAAACACTGTCATAAAAGTGAATTGTAGCTGTTTTACGGTGAAGTCAGAAAGGACAAATTTAAACATGTGTTTTCCGGCTGGGGCTCTGCTCTCTGCTTTGCATATCACTCTGCTGAGTCGAGAGTGCAGTGGGGGCTGAAGGATGGTGGAGGGTGGTGGCAACCAGCACAGTTCTCTTCCTGGAGGGAAATTGTAAGCATGATATCCTAAAGAAAAAGCCTGGGGTGTTGAACCACCACGGTTCTCTCTCTGCTGTTTAAGAGGTGAATTGGGAAAAACACAGGAATAGGATCACAAAGTTTTCTAGGTTTCAGAGGCTGAGGAAAACAAGGTAAACTTATTTTGTGAATAAGGTCTACCTTGCCTCCTTCTCCAACTTCTTTGAATGATATAGATTTTTCTCAGGGGGATGATGCTCCATCGTTACTGAGCCTTCTGGGAGTTATTTCATCCCAAGCTGTCAAGGTCCCATCTCAAGCATGAAAAAGCAACCCACCTACACCCCTACCCCACACACACCCCCCAAAAGCCCCTATGAACATGGTATGCAGTGCCTGTAGCTCTGTGGGAAAGATCCTTAGAGGAGAAAGTCCCACATCTTTGTTTTCCTGCCTGCTCCTTCATCCCCAACACCACTTATGAAGACCCATGCACACATTCGTGTACCTAAATGTGTATTCATGTTCCCAATTGAAGAAATCACTCTAAAGTCTGCTCTTTTTCTCTAGTATTTTCCCTTTATTTTAGTTTTACTTTTCATATATCTTTAATGCATCTTTCTTTATATCTATGCACTTTTTCCATACATATTGTTAGGAATTTTCCTAACATGAGCTCTCTGCCAATGCAAAAATCCCAATCAAGTCAAATCACAACAAGCCAAATTAAAAAATATCCAGGTTTATTGGGATTCCTGTACTCTCGGGTGGCCCGGAGGGGGAACCAGGAAGCCACTAAGGCAACCAAGGAGGGGGGGGACGGGACACACAACCCGTGGGAACTTTCCGGGGAAGCAGATTAAATAGACTGGGGGAGTGGTCAAGATTTTTGGCGGGCTGTCCTGACCATCCTCCTGGGAGGGGTCAAGTCTTAGCAGGCACAGGGAAGGGGCCTCCAAAGATGGAGGCCAGAGACCGGGATTTGGGACTTACACATATAATGTATGTATGTATGTATGTATGTATGTATGTATGTATGTATGTATGTATGTATAATGTGCACTGCTAAAGCACTTCCATTGGCCGTGAATGCAAGGGCTCTGCATGGATGTCTTCTCTGAATCAGTGTCCATCCCCCATTGGATCCACAACCTCCCCTAACACTTATCTTTGCATCTTTGTAAAGCTAATTCCTTTGGGAAAGCTCTCTGGAGTATGTCCCAACTGGGAGGAAAGGCCAAATTCATGGCAACTCATTCCCAGAGTTAAAGGTGCATTATAAAATCATTCTTGACCTGACACTCATGAAGAAATTATTACTAACATATTTATTTCTATTATGTGATATGTAACTGTGATGTATTTGGGCTTTGAGAGGATTCCTATGTCAGTTATCCATTGACTTATGCCACAATGGTTTGCTCTTACAAGAAGCTAAAAATATTTACTTTGGAGTGGCTGATGTGATGAATGCAGCAAGCATGACTAAGGCATGAAAGACAAACATGAATAAAACCGTGTGACCTGGAGCCACACTGTCCACATAGGAAGGGCAGGCACAGAAAGACTACACAGTAAGCAAGCAAGAACAATGATCTTTCCCTGCCTAACTGCGTGAAAGAGCATGGCAGCCATAATAGCACCATTCTGTGGTGAGCAGGGCAACAGTTCCCCATCCAACCAGAGCTGCTGCACAGATCAGCGGGAAGTTGGTGATTTCCAGGTGCTCCAAACCATCATTTCCAGGACCCACTGGTGTAGGACAATTCTATATTCTGTCAATTATGTTTTAAATAAATGCTGATTGGCCATTAGCCAGGCAGGATGTATAGGTGGGACAACCAGATAGGAAGTAGAGGCGGGGCAATGAGAACAGTCCTGCCCAGACCACAGAAGAAGCAGGATGTGACCTGCCCCGCTGAAAAAGGTGGCTAACATAGATAAGGATAATGGGTTAATACATGTTATAAAAGCTAATATGAAGCCTGAGCTAATGGACCAATCAGTTTATAACCTAATGTAGACTCTCTGTGTGATTTTCTCTGGGACTAACTGGCTGGGGGACTGGGCAGGACATAAACCCCAACAAGCTGGCCCTCATGTTACAACCCACCTCTGGCTCACCAGGAATAACTCTAATTTAGAATAATAAAAGATCATTAATAAAGAAAATGATCTTTTTGATGGATGTGATTCAAAAGTCTCGGAAGAATTGCTAGAACGTAAGAGTCTGAGTCAGAGGTCTGTCTGGATTCTTACTTCCATCGCTAACTGCCTGTGACCAGAGCCAGACATGTGCCTCTCTGAGACTATCCAATTTCTGTGTCTCACAAAAATGAAGTTAGCAACGACTTGCAGATATCCACTTCATTTGGACCAGAGACCTTTCCATGTGTAAAGCCATTCTGTGAACTGCACATAACCATGGGCAACGCCATCCCCTTTACTGTGCCTGGAACCTTAGTCACACAGGAGCTGTCCCAGTTGCTGTCTACCTGAGGCCATGGGTCTGCATCTGCATTCCAGAGAAGAGAGGAAAAGAGAAAATCAGGAGAAATATCCAAAGTGAAGGACTGACTCTGCTTCTGGAAGGTTCTGTTTAATTTGAGTAAACCTCTGGCTCCTTTAGTGCCATGGCTTTGGGAATAACAATAATCCTTTATTAATCCTACATCATCCCTTCATTCCCCAACCATCCCCTTCAGTCATACCAGTCATCCCCTTCATTCCCTAGTCATTCTCTTACTCCACAGCCATCCCCTTCAGTCCCCAGTCATCCCCTTCATTCCCTAGTCATCCTCTTAGTCCCCAGTCATCCCTTCAGTCTCCAGTCATCCCCTTCAGTCTCCAGTCATCCCCTTCAGTCCCCAGTCATCCCCTTCAGTCTCCAGTCATCCCCTTCAGTCCCCAGTCATCCCCTTCAGTCCCCAGTCATCCCCTTCAGTCCCCAGTCATCCCCTTCA
>PVIU01015529.1:0-48018 GCA_004026605.1 Ondatra zibethicus
ACAGCTGTGCCAATGTGACAAAATCGCCGCTGACTGTTTTGCCCGGAACTTGAAAACCTTCGAGTTTTCTTACGCATTCTATTCCAATAAGCGCTGCAGAGCGAAGAAGCCCAGCTGCTCAGTGATACACTTTCTGCACGTCTAGACAGAGCTCCTCTAGCACCCCTTCCTAGCCCAACCACGTCCCCCCGGTGATAAACACCCCGTCTCCCACCCTAGAGGCAGGGTGATGGCCCTTCTGTCGTCACTCAGATGAGACACCAAAGCCTGGTGAGTTAGACTGCTGTTTCCCTGTCACTCATCTACCTTGGACTGGCAGATTGTCTGCCTCCACCTTCCCCTTTGCACCCAACTTCCTGCCTCACAGTACCATGGAGGCTCCTAAAAATAAAGTACTTCACTAACAACCATGTTTCTTAACATGAAATGGACTGATATAGAGTATCTATGCTAAAAGTATAGGTTTGGGGGCTGGGGAGATAGATGGTGCAGTCCATAAAGTGCTTACCATGCAAGTATGAGGACCTATGTTCAACCCACAGAACCCACACACATGAAGCACACACTTGTTTACAATCTTAGAATTGGGGAACCAAAGACAGGTGGATCCCTGCGGCTCCATGACCAGCCAGCCTACTTGAATCAGCAAGTTCCAGGTCAGTGAGAGACCCTGCCTCCAAAACCAAGGTAGCCTGAGCTTGATCTACAGCCTCCACACATAAACATGCACACATATGCATGAATGCATGGGCATGCACAGACACACACACACACACACACACACACACACACACACACACACACACACGCTCCCTGGTCAGCCTAAAAGGGTCTAACTATAAGTACCCCACCACCTTAAGCCCTGATTCTCTTATTCAAATGGAGCCCCTTGTCAGAGCCTCTGCTAGGGCTTGTTTGGGAATTAAGAGGGGACACAGATGTCAAGCAATGTCCAACCACTACAGCTGCCATCCCTGTCAAAGGCTGAACTCCCTCTCCCTGCCCCCACGCCCAGGCTGTTTTTCCTGGCCTATGGGAAGATGCGGGAGCTGATGCTGGCAGAATAAAATGGAGTTGCTTCTGTCAAGGCTCTTCCACTTTGAACTTAAAGAAAACAGAGATTATGGTGGATGGCATCATGTGCCCAGACGCCTGGCATAGACCCTACTCCCGGAAGACACCCAGAGCCATGGCGTGTGCAAAGCTGGCCACCGAGCAAAAATAAACTCCTGTGCCTCCTGCACTTGTCAAACTGAGAAGCTTTGCACAGATTCTTAAAATGCCCTGACAGCTCCGAAGATTTTCTGTGCCTGGGAAAGAGCAATTAGAAACCAGTGCGGTCCCCCAGTTCGGGATACATCTGTGGGAACAGAGCCAATGAGTAAAGGCACTCAGGTGTCTGTCTTTCCTGTTCCCTCTGTCTACTTTGAATCTGCTAAATTTTTCACATATTAATATAAAGACAAACCGCAATAAAAAAAATAAAACATGCCAACCCCCAGATGAGAGTTTTTCTTTCATCCAATATAAGACGAGATTTTTAAGTCCTCCCACCCTTGGATAGTGATCTTGCAACTTATATCAACTCCTTGGCAACCCAGGTGCCTGAGGCACCCTCCTCAGAAATGAAAACTTGGGATTTGAGGCTTGAGATGCTGAGCTTCATGAAGCTGTTCTGCCCTTTCAAGTCACCCCAGTGCCGGAGTCTGAGCCTTGTGCAACAGTCAGATCTCTGGTACAAGAAATCAGTTCCGAGTGTCATGCCCACATGAAAACTGCCAACCATCTTTCAAAATTCATTCCCAAAAATGTGTCCTACCCAAACTGAGGAGTCAAGTAAGCCATTAAGAAAAAGCAAAAAAAAGGATTGAGCCAGGGAGGGGCATTGGCAGGCCAGCAAGATGCCTTTAGTGAGTAAAAATGTTTATTAAACAAGTTTGCCAACCCGTTTGATCTCTGGAACTGCTAAGGTGGAAGGGGAAAAAGTTGTCCTTTGACCCAAACATGGCATGTGTGCAGTGGTAGGCACCTGTGTGTTCATACTCACATCTCATATATAAGCATATATATGTGTGTGATGTGTATATACATATATATACAAATAATTTTTAAAATGCAATTTCATTATTATTATTATTATTATTACATTCAGGATGCTCTTTTGGCAGTGAGTCATCTCCTAGTGCTAGTTAACATGTAAACTGAATGAGTTACAGGAGAGCCAGAGCTATACAGAGAAACCCTGAATCAGAGAGTAAAAGAAAGTCATCCCCAGTGCATCCACTGGACAGAAGCTGGACTCAACCTGGCAGGAGAGCCTCTGGGCCTGTGTATGTTGTCTTCATTCCGTTAACTGACATGGGAAGACACATCTTCATTGTGGTTGGCACCGTCCTCTAGACCAGGGGCCCTGAACTCAGTACTAGGGAGCGTTCTTTGCTCTTTTCTTTTGACTGTGGATGCACCGGAACCAGCTGCCTCGCGCTCCTGTGGCCTTGATGTCCCCACCGCAATGAGCTTACCTTGATCTGTGAGCCAGAGCACGCGCCTTCTCCCCGAGTCGCTTCTGTCGAGGTTATCACAGCAAAAGGAAAAGAAGCCAAGACAGCCACCGAGAGGCTAACCCACTGTGTTCCGTTACACTGGGGCTGCTGGCATGCTCCTTCATGTCTAGCAAGCTGCCCTGGGTTTGTAATTACATTCTCTATAATTAGTGTCTATACTCATGGGCTTTCAGGCAGTTCCTTGTGCTTGCCTTGGGCAGCTGACATCTTCCCTTATCTGGCAGGACTGAATCAGATGTTCTGTATTGCCCAGTTAATGTCCTGTCTCCTGATGACTGTCAGTAGGGGACAGGGAGGTGATAGACCATCTTCCCCATCATCCCCTTTGATGCCATCATAGACAGGTACTTTGTTCAGAACCTTGCCACCAAGCACCTGAATCGGCAACACTAACTGAGATCCTCATCCTGCCACCCCGGGGATAAGGATACAGGAAGAGGAAGGAATGAACTTGGAGGGCAGGAGAGAGCCTGCATTGCTCTCAGCATTTCTCACCAGCAGTGGCTTGGGACAGCTGTCACTGTGACAGAAAGGAAGATATCCTAGACAGACACTTGTGCCCACCCTTCAACGAAGGTCCTAAGAAATGGGAATTTCCATGGGAATCTCTGGTGCCAGCCAGAGGAAGAATCTGACTCACACAGTTCTGAGAGCTCGCCAGACCACCTTCTGGGGGTGACCAGAGCAGAGGGGACAGTGGGTCAGTGATACGCACAACCACATCTTGACCAGGGATGCTTAGTTAGGCAAACCTCTTGCACTCTCATGTCAAGACCCTGAAGATGGATTGGTCTTCACTGAACCCCTTTGTTCCTCTTCCCACCATGGCTGCATTGATTATGTAATTCTCTGCTCTTTCACTGTTGCTTCCCTTTAATCAGCTGTGGTCGGGTGACAGAGCCTGGCTCATTAGAGTTGCCAGGGTCCAGCCTCTGACCCTAAGGGCTCTGGTGACATCATCACACCTCTGGAGCTTGGTCATCTCAGAACCAAGGAGCAGAACAGGAGAAAAACACAGTCTAGAAAGTTCTCTAGCTAAGTATAGTAGCCTGAACCTGTAACTCCAGCACTTGGGAGGCTGTGGAGAAGCCTGAATCTGGACCAGCCTGGGCTAACATAATGAGAGAAAAGAAGAGAACAGATTCCTAAACCCCCACCCACAGTCTGACCCTGCTCGCCCGCTGCTCCACGACCCACAGGCTCAGCTCCCCATAACTGCACCCTGTGGTCTAGGTTGTCCCCTACTTCCTACAGAACTTGGCTTAGGATCTTTTGTTATCTCCTCAGATCCAAGCTCCTCCCTCAGGCCTGTCATTCTGCCAGACTGGTTTTGGCAAAGGAGCCAGGAGCCTCTGCTAATTTGCAGTCTTGGCACACACAAAAAAGGCGGGTGGGGTGTACAGTGCAGGATCGTGTGTATAATTTAAAAGCACACACAGAGTTCCACAAACACTGAGTCCTTTTCGAGGAACCATACTTCTAAACAAACATAAAGAGTGCCCCCAATGGTGAATGGAGGATGAGAGAGGAAAATAGATGCAGTGTAACAAAACCATGTCTTCCAGCAGCCAGGGATAGTAGCATGCTGTGACGAGAGACCACTGGCAGGGCAACTGGACCATTAGAAAGGTGCTTAGGGCCAGCTAGGTGGCTCAATAGGTAAAGGTGCCTGCTGCGCAGCCTGGACCTGAGTTCGATTCCTGGGACTCACGTAATAGGAGTGAAGCAGCACCTGCAAACCAGCCTCCAGCTTCCACACATCTGCCAGGATTCAGAGATGCGCACACTCACATAAACAATTAATAAATAAATTTAATGATCGTTTTTAAAAGAAAAGGCAAACATTTCTCCCTGGACTCACTGTGGAAAAAGGCTTTAGACATGTGGTCACACACAGGCACCCATACAAACACACAGTGACACCTGGGATTGTTGGGAAGGGTGAAAGTCAAAACCAGAGCCATCTGGAATAAGGGCTGGTCTTTGAGTGTCCCCTCCCAAAGCAGCTCGCTGGGCCTCTGACAAATTCATACCCCCTAGCTAGAGGGAGACACTGATTTCTCTCTTCCGTTTCAGCCTTGAGCTTATTGGTAACACAAGAGTCCATTTTATTTCATCCCTGTCCCCAGTTTCAGGACAAAGGCAACCTGGTCACAGGTGGAATTGAGGCAGGTTCATCCTGGGTGACACAGAGATGGCTGAGCACTTTCTCTATAACTCCTAAGGAGACATGTGAGGCCGGAAGTACCTATGTGACAGACATGGATGCTGTACCAAACAGAGACCAACCTTGAGCCACTCAGACCCACTCCCGTCCCGCCACTTGACCCAGCATCCATGACACATGCTACACCCAGGCTGTCCCACTCAGTGACAGGCACTGAGACACAGTGATGCAATGTACAAATGTTTTGAACTGTGTTTGTAGCTGGTCTGGGACACACGTGGCCACAGGTTGGATGTACCTGTTACAGCTTGTGTGATCCAAGATGCCAAGAGAAAGATACATGGTCCATGGGCAACACCAAGCCCAGGCCAGATCTTCTACAGGAATAGTTAAAAAGATAAACTTAGGGAATTAAAATCTAGCAAATTTGATTCGTGCAGAGATCAGGCAGCTCAAGATTATGAGAGGCTTGTCACTGACGGGGACAATAGAAAAAGAATCTTATAAAATGTTTGAGAAACTCAGAATTGAAAACGCATTGGTTAAGATGGAAAGCCACAGTGAGGGACTTGCTAAGCTTTAGCGTCTCTTTAGTATTTATTTGGGGCTTCTGTTTGTTTATGGAGGATCTCAAAGTCCTGGCATTATCTCAGCTCCATGGCATCACAATTTCAAATAACAAACAAGCAAAAACCTTCGGTACTGCTAATCAAATATGGGCCTTAAGCTATATCATCAGCTCTAATTTAAACGTTTTAGCAGAGCTGGGGATGTGGCTCAGTGGGTAGAGTGCTTGCCTGCCATGCACAAAGCTCTGAGCTCAAGATCCAACACTACATAAACTAGGCATAGTGAGGCATGTCGATAATCCCAGTACTTGGGACATAGAGGCAGCAGTTCAGAAGTTCAAGGTTCACTTTGGCTATATAGTGAGTTGAAGCTAGCCTGGGCTACATGAGACTCTGTCTCAATAAATATTATTTTGACAGACTTAAGTTAAGAAATTTAGTAAATATCACAAGCTAGTTTGAAACAACGGCTATGTGGCATATATACAAAGACAAAAGAAATAAAAGAAGAAAATATATTAATTCTACTGGAAGGTGACCCAGTTTTCTCATTTTTTCATCTTTTACAGACATGCTCTGCCACTATCATTTCAAAACAGCTTGTTCTGATCAAAAACAGCTTTGCAGTAATCGCTGGGTAAAATATATGAAGGGCAAAATACAAAGTAATAAGCAAATGTTCAAAATAGACTCACTTGGGCAACTACAAAGGGCATCCAAGCCAAGAGAGAGAAAGTGTGATTATCAAATTGTCAATTTGAACACATCATGCTCTTCCAGATGGAAAACCCCAAAGACTCCATGAAAAAGTTTAAAAAAGAAAAGTTTCAGGATACAAAATTAAGACAGAAAACCCGGGAGTTTTAAAAGCACCAGCAGGGACTTTGATAGAACCAGAAGCGAAGGAAGCAAACATGTATTATAGTGACAGACCCTAAAATCCCCAGAAATGGCTTTGTAGGAGCTCTCCAATGGAAACTCTGAAACACTGAAGCTTTGAAGAGATTATAGAGGACGAGGGGACAGGAGATGCCCTGTGCTATTGAGTAGGAGGAGCAGCCCCATCCAAGTGCCCTTGCCACCTAAAGGGACCCGCTAGTCCAGTGTGTTTGCTGACAGGTGCCATCCAGGGGCCGAGGGCTGGTCCTGTGGGCAAAGGGCTTGCTGTACAAGTGCAAGGACCTGCATCTGGGTTCCCAGCACCCATGCAAAAATCTAGCCCACCTGTAACCCCAACATCTAAGGGTATACAGAGGCAGACATGAGAGGATCCTGGAGCCAGCCAATCTAGCCGAGCTGGTGAATTCCAGGTTCAGTGAGAGACCCTGACTGAAAAAGTAAGAAGAGAATAATTGAGGAAAATACTCGATGTCACCCTCTGGCCTCTACATGCACATGTGCACACATATGTACAAACACACAGAAGTAGACACAAACACATACAAATACACAGGCACACCCACTAACAAAAACACAGTGCACAAGCAGACTAAACACAAAAGTGAGCAGACACAAACTAACCACCAGCATAAACACACAAATACACAGGTACACACAAATACCAACACACATACACATGCTCACACAAAGATACCTAAATGCATACACACTCACCAGCACAAACACACAGGCGTATAAAAACATGCACATAGACATTTACACGTACACAAGCACACACAAAACAAACTCACATGGACACATAAATACAAGATCATACAAACACACAGAATATACATGCATAAGCACACACACATTTAATGCACATCCAAACACATTGAAACCAAAATTCAGATGGTAACAAAAACCACAAACACAGATGCATGCAAAACAAGCCCACACATGCACACAAGATACGTACACATGAGTTCATATACACACCAAGTACACACTAGCATACAAACACATGCACACATACAAACACATATGTGCATGTATTTACATAAACACACAGGCCTACATATGTCCAAACATAAAGTCACACATGCAAATACAATAGTGTACACAAACATAATGTGCACACATGCAAATACAACACACACAATGTGCATGCATGTATATGAACACATACAAATGCATAGAGATACCAACACACAGACACAGATGCACAAACACACAGAAAACATATAAACACCCAGACACATACACACACAAAATGCATATAGATAAAAACGCACACCCAAACAGAAGCAACAGAAACACACAGACACACCAGCACAAATGTACAAGCTTAACAACTACATATTCTAGCACAGGTGTACACAAACACATGCACACACAAGCACACATACATACACAAACACATGAACACATGCAGAAATGCATACACACAAACACTAATATCCAAGGGCCAAAGTCATCTCAAGCAGAAAGACTCACACAGGAGGCCTTACTCTGCCTAATTAAATTGCATTCCAATGCTGGAATAGAACACACTGCTGGTGTAAGCCCAGACACACACATCAGTGAGACAAAACAGACAGCCTACTTGGCAGGGCGGTGGGGGGGGGTTGGTTTTCTTACAAAAGGGCTAAGAACCTCTATTGGACAGTTCAGTCTTTTCATTAAAGCTGCAGGAAAGGTTGGAAACCCAGTGTGTCATGTCACGGATGCCATTGTCTCACAGATGGGCCACACAGACCTTCAGTCACCATCCCCTCCAGGGGTTGCTGTGCAGAGCTAACAGGCTCCCTGCAGTGCCTGCTGTAGCTCGGACCTCTTCCCCTCTTCCCCTTCACTAGAGTAGATGCCCCCCCATCACCATCCTTGAGTCCAGGCACCTGACTGTGGGCACACTTATTAACTGAACCTGCTGCTTCCTGGTGCAGGACCCTGAGACTCTGTCTCAGAATCCTTTAAGAATGATGCCTTACTGTGTCCCTCTCTCTCTCTTTCTCTCCCTCCCTCTCTCTTCAGACCCTATCTACACCATACTCCTGTCTGCCTATGGCATTAATAACACCTAATAAAACTCTCTTGAAGGACGGTTCCTTTCTCTCCCCCCACCCCCCCATTTTTGTTTTGTTTTGTTTTCTAAAAATCCCCCTCTGTAGTCCAGACTGGCATGGAACTTACTAGGTAGACCAGATTGGTCATGATTCTCCTGCCTCCGCCTCCTGAGTGCTGGAACTACAGACATGAGCCACTATACCTGGATTCTGTTTTCTCTAACCGACAAATTTAAATCAACCTGTGTGGTAGACGCTTGGTTTTGGACGGGTATGGGGGTGCACGCTGTCAGTCTCAGCACCCAGGAAGCAGAGGCAGGTGGGAGAGAGCCTGGCTCAAAAAACAAACAAAGCAACAGCCGGAGTCAAACAGCTTAATAGGAGACGCCTTTACAAACAAAAATGCATTTGTTAAATGAGCTGTTTTAACTGAAAGGGATACGTGCTCTTCTGATGCCTTTACCATTTGCCACTTTCCAAAAGAGAAGACCCTTCCCGCCCTAAGAACGGGGGAGCTACAGATGACTGCAGTTCTCAACCCTCCTCAGACAAGTGCTGTGGGCTGCAGTGAACGCCCAGCTTCACACAGGTCAGAGAAGACGCGGCTGCTTCCCAGAGCGTACAAGCCGTCATCTGATCCTGCCCTTTCCTTTGCTAAACAAACCCAATGGGTGAACTGCACTGTGGTTTAAGCTTCCATGGCTAAGACAAATCTCTTCTCTTCCTCTCTGCGCAGGGGACTAATGATAATATTATATAAAGTGATAAGCTGTTTTTTATTTGTGCCATGTGTTTTAAAGTGGCAAAATGCAGCCTACAGGTTTGTTCTTGAGCAATGATGTTTGGTCGCCTACAGCTTTGAACTGCCCCTCTGTCATTGGCTTGTGTATCTTTAAACAAACAAAACAAAAACAAAAACAGGGATGGAGCGGTAAGACAAAAGGAAATAGTCAAAAACAACCCAGGACCCTCTCACCCTTTAGTACCAGACCCAAGATTAAATGAGGTTGGCCTGTCCTATACTGCCATCTACTGGACATGCCTACATCTGGGGGAAGGGGGTGTAAATTAGCTTTCAGGTGCCCCTGGGACTCTCCAAGAATACAAACCGTATCATGTCTCCTTACAATAACGTTTAATGCCTGGAGTCTGGACTGTGACAGCAAAACCAAAGGGCTGAGAGATGTCTGAAACTAAAGGCTTGACTGGGCCTTTTCAGATGCTAACTAGACAAAGGAGCAAGTCCTAGGTCCCAGGTTTTCACGTTCTCAACCTGTGGATCACAACCCTTTGGAGGTCAAATGGCCCTTTCACAGGGGTCGCCTAAGACCATTGGAAATAGCATATATTTACATCATGATTCATAACAGTAGCAAAATTACAGTGATGAAGTAGCAACGAAATAATTTTATGGTTGGGGTCACCACAACATGAGGGTATTAGGGTCGCATTAGGAAGGTTGTGAACCACTGTGATGGAAATCTTTGCATCAGCAGCAGAGAATTGTCCACTAGACCCATAGCCAAGGAAACTTTGGTACATTGGAAGCTAAGATGCTATTTACAGGGCCGGGCCTCGGTGGCGTAAGCCTTTAATCCTAGCGCTAGGGGTTCTCTGCGAGTTCAAGGCCAGCCTGGTCCCAGGACAGCCAGGGCTACACAGACAACTAGAGTCAGAAGCGGCCTGAAGACAAGCAGGTACTTGGTACTGTGTGGTGTGGGGACTCTCCTCTGCTCTCTGAACCCATAAGAAAGGAACCCCACTTTGCTCTGTGGAACCAAACTCTAAAGTCCTGCCATGCTGCCTGTAGTAGTAAATAACTTCTAATAAATTTGTTACCCAAATGAGCAGTCTGGGGCTGGCCAGATGACTCAGTGAGCAAAGGGGCTTGCCACTAAGGCTGACTCCTGAGTTAGATCCCAGGGACCCACACATGGGAGAAGTGATTCCCACAAGTTGTCCTCTGGTTCTTTACTCACATGCACACACAGAATTAATTAATTTAAAATGCCCTCGCCTTCTGAGCCGTCTCACTGGCCCTACGGGTTGTTTTAAATACTATTAATGTTGCTTTTTACATAGACACTTAGTCATCACCTTCTGTTTACAAGATTGGCATTTTTCCATCCATGAGTTGCCTGGCTTTTATTCGCCTTCTTATAAGGAGTCTTTTAGAGGCAATATTTTCAACCCTGAGATATTTTTAGATACTTTGGCATACAAATGAAAAGCACATGTCATTGTTTCTAAGATGTGGGATTCCCTCCTCTCCCTCCCAAAGTGAAGCACTTGGATGAGTCATCTGGTCCTTCCGGAATGTTCCATGTTGCACCTATGAGAATGACTTAATCGACTCTCTAGCTGAATTCACTTGGTTTCAGTTATATGCTTTTTCACTGATTTTAGGGCCAGATGTTAGGTGTGGGTTAGTGGCTACTCAGGCCACACCTTACCGTGGCTTCTTTCTCTCCCCACTGCTACAGGGAATGGCAGGCAGCCTACTGAGAGCTTCCTGGAACTCATAACCCTCTGTTTCCTAAAGGAAGCTTCCCAACCCATCTATCCAAGCCCCTAAGCAATCGAGAGATAGAGGTGAGATGTACAATGATCATACACTAACTAAGGACAGTGTGGTAGACACACACTAACTAAGGACAGTGTGGTGGACACACACTAACTAAGGACAGTGTGGTAGACACACACTAACTAAGGACAGTGTGGTGGACACACACTAACTAAGGACAGTGTGGTGGACACACACTAACTAAGGACAGTGTGGTGGACACACACTAACTAAAGGATGAGTCTTGCCCCCTCCCCCTGTGCTCCAGTTTCCTTTCTCTTGCTGTGTTACAACACTCTGACCTAAAAGCAATTTAGAGGAGGGAAGGATTTGCTTAGTTTACACTCTCGTGACCCCAATCCAATGTTTGAGGCAAACTGGGGCAGGACTCTGGAGGAACACTGCTTGCTGGCTCACTCTCTGGCTCAAGTGGGAGGCTTGTGCTTAGGTAGCTTTCTTATACCACAGAGGACCATCTGTGTAAGGAATGGTGTCACCCACACTGGGCCAGGCCCTCCTGCACCAATTAATAATCAAGACAATCTCCCACAGGCTAAATGTCATCTGGGTGATTCCTCATGATGTCTTTCCTCTCAGTGGCTAACTCCCCTAGCCCCTGGCGACCTCTGGATTTTCAGCTTCCTGAGAATTTTGTTTTAATGTCAGTAAAAGTTAGGCATACCAGAAAGTAGGTCACATCCTTTTAGAATGCAAGACCTCAGACCTTCATTGCGCCTTCACTCTCATGGGGTTGCATAGTGTTCCTCATTGCACCAAAATTTTTCTTGAGGATGATGGGTACCATGACTGCCCACTCTAAGACCGGCTTACCCTAAGAATCTCCACTAAGTAACCCAGTGTGCTGATTCATCTGTCACAGCATCAGCTGTCGGTTTGACACAAACCTAGCGTCACCTAAGAAGAGGGAATGTCAGCCGACAAACTGCCTCCACGTAAGCATATCTGCAGGGTGTTTCCTTGATTTGCGGTTGACATGGGAAGGTCCAACCCACTGTGGGCCGTACCGCCTCTGGGCAGGTGGGCCTGGGCTGTATAGGAGAAGCAGCTGGGCAAGCATGGGGAGCAAACATGTAAGAAGTGTCTCCCCCATGGCTTCTGCTTCAAGCTCCTACCCTGACATCCCTTGGTGGCGGACTGCAACCTGGGAGCTGAAATAAACCCTTTCCTTGCCCAAATTGCTTTTGGTCATGATGTTAGTCATAGCAACAGAGAACCAAACCAAGACACTCATCCTTGACATCCAGGACTCAGGAGGTTTTATCTGTGTGGTTCCTATAGGCTGTAGGGAATGGGGGGGGGTGAGTTAGAAAAGTGGGGAGATGGCCACCGGGAGGAAGGGAGTGAAGGCAGATATCAGAACTGACCATTTGGGAAACTGGAGACGGTATTAACTAGAAACTGGCTGTGTTCTGAATCGGCGCAAGCCCAACTTTAATTTTAAACGGTTGCCAGAGCAACACAAAAGTATAAGATTTTTCCAGAGGCTGCCAGAGCAAAGAATCACAAACTTGAGAGCTTAAGTAACATAAATAGATCCTATCTGACAAACAGGAAGCTGAATATGGGATCCGAGACCAACACGCCAGCAAGGGATGGGCTTCTCCTGAGGGGTCTCCAGAGAACCTGTGGATGCCCCCCTCTGCTCTGTTCCCTCCCACTGACATCTGTGTTCAGGCCTTTCCTTCAGATGAGAATAGCAGTCATCCCTGTTGGTGGAGGCTCACGCTAATGGCCTCGCTTTAACTCAATCATTATTTAAATCCCTAACCTCCAAACATAGTCACGTGTTTCTTAAGACAAGCTCTCAAATCGATCAAGCTGCCCTCAAATGTAGCCCAGGATGAACTTGGAACTCCTGATTCTCCTCCTTCCACCTCCCAACTGTTGGAATCACGTGGGCATAGCCACGTTCTGAAACAATAGGGTGAGTACTTGAACATGTAAAAGGGTGGGGGACAATTAACCCTTAACACACAAAGAGGCACTATTTCTAGAATATTCATCCTGTCACTTTGCTTGCTTATCACCCATATATACATGAGCTATAGAAATGATTCCTGAAAGTATAGTCTTTCACCCATATATACAATAGGAGACTCTTCATGTCTGAATTCCTTCCATTTGGTGTAAAGAAATAAATTCATGTTCTGCATAAATCAGGAATGTGTTGTTTATGTTGTTTTAAAAATGCATTTATGTGTGTGGTGCTTTGCCTGCATGTACATATGTACACCGCATGCATGCCTCCTGATGGCCACAGAGGCCAGAAGAGGACATCAGACTCCCCAGGACTAGAGTTACAGACAATTGGGAGCTGCCATATGCTCTGGGAATTGAACCAGGGTTCACTAGAAGGGAGCCAGTTCTTAACCACTGAGCCATCTCTCCAGGCCTCTATATGTTTTTAATTCTATAAATAATGAGGAAAATTACTTGAGTATACGCCACTGATACTGTATTAGTGTATTACTGATAGTGTATTAGTGACTTTGATGCATTACTGTGATAAATCACGGCCAGAAGAAATTTAAAAATGAAAGACCTTATTTTGATTTACAGTCTTAGAGAGAAAGAGTCTATCATGGCAGAAAGACACACAGGAAGGAGAGAAAAACAGACAGAGAGAACAGGAAGTGGGGTGAGGCTCTCAGCCATCAAAGCCCACTCCCCCAGTTACACACTTCCTCCAGCAAGGCTGCACTTCCTAAAGACTCCATAACCTCCCCCAAATGCCACTAACTGGGGACCAAGTGTTCAAAGACATGAGCCTATGAGGGGCATACTCATTCAAACCACCATCGAAAGAATGATGGATCTTTTATTGGAGGGAAAAAATCACTTGGCATCAGGGAACCAGCTTTTTACCCAGGAGGTGGGGTAGCTGCCAATGGCTTTGTCTTGTTTCTCTGACTCTGAGACAGAATGCCTGACATGGACGAACAGCCTCAAGGAGGGACAATTTCTCTTGGTTCATGGTTTCAGGGGGGTTGGGTCCATCGTGGAGGGAATCTCAGGTCATGGTGGCTGGAGTAGAAGGTGAAGACTGTTCACACCATAGCAGACCAGGAGGCTGAGGGGAAAGCAGGAGCAGGGGATGGGTTCCCCCTTCAAAGTTTCTTTCTGTCAGCCAGTCCCAACCTCCTAAAGATCCCATGCCACAAGAGCACTGGCAGCTGGGGTCGGCATTCAAAACATGAGCCCATGGACCACTGACAAACTGTGGCAGTCTTATTGTAGGTGCTGCAGTTGTCAAGGAAACAGAGTTACATCCCCATCAGGATCCCAGGCAGCTTTCTGGCAGAAGCCACCCTTTAAAACCACAGAAACAGACACAGGGGAAGGAGAGCGATACCTGGTCAGTATTAACACTGGATACACCGTGGACACGTAGAGCAAAGTGGGGAGTCCGCCTTGGCTTTAGCACGGTGGTTCTCAACCTTCCTAAGGCTGCAGTCCTTTAATACAGCTCCTCAGGCTGTGGGGACCCCCAGCCATCATTATTTCATTGCGACTTCATAGCTGTAATTTTGCTACTGTTTTGAATCACACTGTAAATATCTGTGTTTTCTGATGGTCTTAGGTGACCCCTATGAAAGGGTCACTGGACCAGCAGAGTGGTCGTGACCCACGGGTTGAGAATCACTGCTCTAGGGTCCCCAGACCAGTGGAGACAATACATTCTCTCAGGACCTCTCAGTCAAGTAAAGAATGCATAAACCCTGGTTCCAGGGAGCACTCGTTCTAAGGGAGACCTGGAGGACTTGTACTGTGATGGAAGAGACAGCCGTTAGCTCCACAAATGGATACATCTGACGAGGGAGGCACAGTGGCTCTCCAGGGAGCTCCCTCTGTAATGGAAGACAGTCCCTTCCCGGAAGGAGCTGTTGTATAAGACCCAATCCAACATCGAGAGGACACCGGCCTTGAACCAGAGAAGCCCCCATATGAGATAGAAAGCCTCAAAGAACCTTCAATCTTAACTATGAATTCTATCATCAGGCACCCTCACTTATCCGGCTCAGACAAAAGTAATCTCCCAGCAGCCTCCCCCCCCCCCACTTCTCCTATCTACCAAAGAACTTCCTCAAATAATAATAAGTATCTTTGTTCACCGTCCTCCCCTCACCTACTCTCTCCCAAGCTCAGTGACCTGGCCCCGTTACACTGTCACGTGACACACCAACACCACCTTCACCGAGGCTTCTACAGACTCAGGTCCAGGAGCCGGTTCCTGTGTGATCCCACTCTAGCCTGGAGATACTGATCTCACAGTGTCAAGCCAGTGAAGCGAAGTGTCTCTAAGAGGTCACAGCCATGCTTGGGGGCTTGAAACGTGTGCACTCATTGGAGCGCTGTGGCTCCACAGTCTTCGTGGGTTATTTGGGGGCTGAGGAGATGGCTCGGCCAGTAAAGAACTTGCTCTACAGGCGTGAGGGCCTGATTTCAGTTCCCGGAACCCAAAGGCACCGATGGGTGCTGAGTTGCTGCAGCCCACCATTTCATCCACCTTCCCAAGGGCTAATTCTGTGCTCAAACATAAAACCTTCAGCTTGTCTGTTTGCCTGCGTAGATCCACCCATGCAGTACTCAACGATCATCTTGGCTGAGTCTATTTTGATTTTAGTTTCCCATATAAGTAAATTAACCATAAAAAAAAAATAGCTGGGGGCTGGAGAGATGGCTCAGTGGTTAAGAGCATTGCCTGCTCTTCCAAAGGTCCTGAGTTCAATTCCCGGCAACCACATGGTGGCTCACAACCATCTGTAATGAGGTCTGGTGCCCTCTTCTGGCCTGCAGACATACACACAGACAGAATATTGTATACATAATAAATAAATATTTTAAAAAAATAGCTGGTATGGGGGATGGGAACCAGATGTGGTGGCTTATGAATCCCAGGCCTGAGGAAATATAGACAGCCAAAGCCCAGGGGCTGTCGTCAGTGAAAGACTCTATCTCATAAGGAATGTGAATAGTGCGTTGGGGGCAGGAGGGGGCAATTTTGAGACAGGGTTTCTCTGTGTAGCCCTGGCTGTCCTGAAACTCACTCTGTAGACCAGGCTGGCCTTGAGCTCACAGAGATCCACCTGCTTCTGCCTCCTGAGTGCTGGGAGATTAAAGGCGTGCGCCATAATTGCTATTTTATGCCACCTGTTATCTGGCTTCATGCCTTGATTGACAGCTGTCAGACCCTTCCCTGGTGTCCTGACTGCACTGCCTTGAGCAAACTACCAAGTACCCGGCTACTGTGAACACACCACTGTAGTTTGAAGAAGCTACACAGCAAACACAGCTGCTTTCTGTCAAAAACAAAACAAAACAACAACCCTAGGATCCAGCACCCTCTTCCAGCCTCTGCAGGCACTAGCGCACACATGCGCACATACAAAGACACAGATGCGTGCACACATACACAAATAAATAAAATAAAATAAATCTTAAAATACCACAGAGCGAGTTACTTATCCTCTCTGAGCCTTGTTTCTTTTTTCAGGAGAAAGATGTAACGACACGTCATTGACTTTGTGAGAACCGGCTGCCATCTTGCTGATCCCTGGATTGGGACGCCATCTGGAAGCAGAACCTAGAAGGTGGCTGGCAGGAAACAGGCTTCTGTGCCCCTCTGCATTTTCCTCATCATTCTGGGCCTCTGTGAGGAAAGAAGGTGCAACAAATGTCATTGGTGCCAAGAGATGATGTCAAACAGCTGCATGAAGGGGATTTATCCACTCCTACAGTGCTCCATTCTGAGGTGAGTGAATGGGTACTGCCCTGCCAAAATGGCTGTCTGCCTGCCTGCCTGCCTGTGTGGGGCTCTGAAGGAGTGAGGCTTGCCTTTGGTGTTCAGGTTTCCACCACAGGGGGCAGAGGAGGAATTGGATTTGTGGAAAGACTGAGAGGAAGTGGGCATAAAAGAACTCGGGAAGGGCTGAGTGGACCTCCACCATGCTCAAATAGAAAAACTCTCCCAGAGATGGCCCACGGGCTCTCTAGCACAGTGGCCAACCTGTAAGCAGAAGGCCAAGACTAGCGCCTCAGTCAGTTGGGATGCCTTTTCTGTGGGGGCAGAAATAGTGGGGACCAGCTGTGTGGTGAAGGCACTGGGGCCACTCAGGAGGGGAGATTTCAAGATAGCTACTTTAGCCAGGGAGAGCAGAGCCTCTACTGTATGGACTGATGAAGAGGAAGGCTTCAAGAAGGAAGGTTTACAAACAGGACATGGTGGAGCTGGTGGGAGGATCACAGATGAAACAAGGCTCCCACCCCTCAGGGCCCCTGGGCTCTTAGCCCTTCAGAAGAAGACTCTCAGCATGTACAGTCCCTCAGGCATCCCTAGGGTCACGAGAGATCTGGGGAAAGGGCAAAGCTGAAGAGAAACCTACCTTCCTGGGTGTCAAAGTCCCTGGGGAAGAAGTTACAAGGATGCAGGCCACATGACTCTGAAGACGTCCAGGGCCTGATCCCTGGAACCTGTAAATGTGGCCTCGCAGGAAGTGGGCAGGAGTGAGGAAATTAAGGAAGTCACAATGAAGAGATTATCCTGGATTAGTAAAGTGGATCCTAAATGGAACCACAAAGTGTCTATTATTATAGGATGGAGGCAAAGGGAGGTTTCGCCATAGGGGAAGAAAGTGGCATTGCCACTGCAGCAAGATGCCACACTTCCGGCTCTGCAGATGAGGGATGCCAGAGAGGCAAGGACATAGATTCTCCTCCCATGTAAAGGGAGACTGCTCATTCGTTTCCCGGCTGCCCAGACCCGAAATAATGACAGGGAAACTATATTAATTACAGCACTGTTTGGCCAATGGCTCAACTGTATTTCTAGCTAGCTCTTATATCTTTTTTTTAATATTTATTTATTTATTATGTATACAATATTCTGTCTGTGTGTATGCCTACAGGCCAGAAGAGGGCACCAGACCCCATTAAAGATGGTTGTGAGCCACCATGTGGTTGCTGGGAATTGAACTCAGGACCTTTGGAAGAGCAGGCAATGCTCTTAACCTCTGAGCCATCTCTCCAGCCCCTAGCTCTTATATCTTAAATTAACCCATTTCTATTAATCTGTGTATTGGCACAAGGCTGTGACTTACTAAGGGTCAGGTGTCTGTCACCTTCGGTAGCTACATGGTGTCTCCTTGACTCCACATACTCTCTCTATATATCTCTTCCAGCCTGGCTATATTCTGCCCTGCCATAGACTGAAGCAGCTTCTTTATTAACCAATGGTAACAAAACATATTCACAGCATACAGAGGGGAGTCCCACATCACTCCCAGAGCCTCATGAGGAGGTGGGGTCCTGCCCATACCTTGGTTTATACACAGCAAAGCTGATCATGGACTTCTGACCTCCACTGCTTTGAGAGAATTAATGGGTGTTATTTTAAGCCATCAATCTTGTAATAATTTGTTAATATGTCACCAGGAATGAAGACAGACGACATACATACACAGTGGCAGTTGGTTGGAAAGGCCTGAAAGGCCAGGAAGACAGAGATGTGCCCGTACCTGGTGGATAGTTGATGCAGAGGAGGTCCTGGGTGGAAAAGCTTCCAAGGAAGAATAAGCCAACTTTCCAGCCTAGCACTAAAGGAACACAGGAGATGAGCCGGTCAGCAATGGCCAGGGAAGCATAGAGTCCCCTGTACCAGGAGTGTCCTGGATCCCCTCAAAAGAGCTTAGGAGACCCACAGTTCTTGGCAACCTAAATATTTTGGTAGTTATTTGAATGAAGAAGATGAGAAGGAGGAAGGAGGAGAAGAGGAAGAGGACAAGGAGAGAAGAGGAGGAAGAGAAAGAGAGGGAGGGAGGAGGAGAAGGGAAGCAGCTAAGGGGCCTGTGAGATTGGCTCAGCAGTTAAAGGAACTTGCCACCAAGCCACATAACCTGAAATCAACCCCGAGCACCCACATGGTACAAAGAGAGAAATGATTCCTGCAAGCCGTCCTCTGACCTCCACACAACACGCATGCACACATGTGCACATACACATGTACGCACAAGCACACACAAATGAATAAATGTTATCTTTGTTTGTTTTGAAATAAGGACTTACTATGTACACCAAGTTGGCCTTGAACTCAGAGAGCAAATAAATGTAACCTTTTGTTTTGTTTTCCCCCCCCAACAGGGTTTTCCTGTGTAGCCCTGGCTTTCCTGGAACTAGCTGTGTAGATGAGACTGGCCTCAAATTCACAGAGATCCGCCTACCTCTGCCTCCCGCGTGCCGGGATTAAAGGCGTGTGCCACCACTGCCTGGTTCAGCCTTACTATTTTTTAAAAAGTCATCTCCATTTCTACTGTGACCCATATGCCCTGATCATCCTTGTTCTGAGACCCAAAAAACTCAACTCCTGGCAGGTGTCCACAATCTGCGATGTCTGCCAGTAACACGCCCCTTGTGTAGCTCAAGACAGTGCAACACGATTGTCACATGTCACACAGGGGAATGACAATGCAGTTCCCACAAGAGGGCAGCTGTGAAGGCAGAGGGCCGTGGCCAGTTTCTGGGCATACTTTGAAAGGAGTGTGTGATCTCACGGGACACCATTGTTTAAGCTTCTGCCCTGGCCGCAACAGACCAGGTTCAAACCAAAATGAGATCGGCCATGCCAAAGTTCCACAGCGAAATGAGCTCTCTGGCCTTCTGAGAAGTGAGGACAGGGCTGAGGGGATGGCTCAGAGGGGACAGGTGCCTGTAGTGAGGCCTGACACTGGAGTTGTTGTTTTTCTTTTATTTACTCTTTGGGGGCCCTCTATCCGGATCCCAAATAAACACACGGAGACTTATTCTTACTTAGGAATGCCTGGCCTTAGCTTGACTTGTTTCTAGCCAGCTTTTCCAACTTAAATTATCCCATCTACCTTTTGCCTCTGGGCTTTTGCCTTTCTCTATTATTAGACCAATCAGGTGTTTTAGACAGGCCACACAGCTTCACAGAGTTAAACAAATGCAGCATAAACGAATGCAACACACCTTTGCATCATTGAATAAATGTTCCAGAGCATAAACAAATGTAACACATCCTCAACCAATATTCCACAACATGAAGCCTCAGTCCAACCCCCTAGGCCCATGTGATGGAAGGAGAAACCGACCTGGCAAGTGTCCTCTGACTTCCACACATGCCCAGAGGCACACACATACCCACATGCCCAAACAAATGAATAAATAAATATAAAGGTAATTTTAAAAAAAATGCTTAAGGAATGGGGCTAGAGAAATGGCCCAACAGTTAAGAGAATTCGCTGTTCTTGCAGAGGACCTGGGTTTGGGTCTCAGCTTTCACATCAGGGGGCTCACACGACAGCTCCAGGGAAACCTATGCCCTCCTCTGGCCTCCCAGAGCACTGCACTTGTGCACATACACACAGATAATGCATGTGTATGCGTGATTAAAAATAAAAAAAACTTAACGAATTCATTAAAAAATAAATGAGGACAGAAATGCCAGCCAAATCTCCCAAATAGACCAGTCCAGCCAGTATAATCCTATGGTTCCCTCCACTGAAAGTGACTTAACCTTGCCTGGTGTCAACCAATCAGTTATTTTTTTTTTTTATTTTCATCCTGTCCCCTTTCTGCTGTCCTGTCTACAAACTTGGCCTCCTCTGCTCAGCCCATGAGACTCTCATTCTGTTTTCTAGAACCTTGTTCTAGAATCCCTAATGGGGTCAATTAAGAGCTTTAAACCAAATTGTCATCCTTTTGACTTGTGACCACGCCAATGGTACCTGTTGACGATTGGATACAGGGTGTGAGGCTGAGATGGGTGTTCAGGACGGCTACAAGGTTTTCAACCAAGCAACTGGGCGGCGGCAGTGCTGCCAGCAGGGCGGGCCAGGAGGGTGGCTTAATCATGTTATAAGATGCCTACTAGAGAGGCAACTGCATCTCAGGTTAGCCGGGCTGCGTGCGGGTCTGAGTTGCCAGCTCCCAGCCCTTTGGTGGTGTTTAAGGCCGGAGAGATGGATGCTTCCAGGAAAGTTTGAATGAAGAGACCGAGTCCAAGGATAATAGGGAGTGGCTGGGAGGAGGAGGAGGGGTTAGTAGAGCTGGGGGGGGGGATGAGCGAGGGAGCCAGGAGGGCAGCCCTAGGGGGTGGGGAGTGTGAGGTCCTAGAAGGAAAGAACTGTGAAGATGAATCAGAGAGGTGGGGGGAGGGGTGACAACGTGTGGCCTTCTGACCTTCGAAACAGCAGCCCTATGACTTTCCCAGAGTGAGAAGGCTCTTCTCGGTTGGTAGGTGCAAATAATTCAATGTCACCAGGCGAAAGAGATGTCCCTTCAAAACTGGACAGTTCAAGGAGATTCAAAAAAGGTACTGAGTAAGGACAGTGATGGGGCAGGGAATGTGAAATATTACTGTCCCCAAAAACGTCAAGGAAAAGAGACCCACTGCCAGTAGTGAGGACAGGGACCCAAGGGCTGGGACCCTCCATAGAGGTGAGACAGCCTTCCCTTGCAGGCATGGGCCCTGTAGAACAACCCATCGTCTGGTATCAAGGAATCCTGAAAATGCAGTCACAGGGGGCAG
Source organism: Ondatra zibethicus (assembly GCA_004026605.1). Classification (NCBI taxonomy): domain Eukaryota; kingdom Metazoa; phylum Chordata; class Mammalia; order Rodentia; family Cricetidae; genus Ondatra; species Ondatra zibethicus. The sequence continues at coordinate 21,373 of PVIU01015529.1, forward strand.
CCTCTGGGGATGCAGATACATGAGACAGGATGCAGACAGAAATGGAAGGTCTAATGAGGGGCATCAGGACAGAGGAGGTTCCTGAGAGGAGTATGTGCTCTGTATCTGATGAGTTTTGAGGCATTTCCAGAACATTCCAAGTCCATAGTGTCCTATATACACAAAGAATGCCAGAGGAAAAAAGTCCACAATTGTGACTAAGATGGTAAAATTGTGAAGAGATGAATCTTAATAGACTTCATAAACTATTGCTATAAACTAACACATCTAGAGAGATGATTTAGCACATACTGTTCTTGCGGAGGACCTGAGTTCAAATCCCAGCTCCTACATTAGGCAGCTCACAACTGCCTGTATCTCTGGCTTCATGGGATCTGACACCCTCTGACCTCCTTATGTAGACATGGACATGCATGCATGCATATATACATGCATACATACATACATCATAATGTTTTAAAAATAGTCTGCTTCCATAGACAAAGAGAAATTAGTAAGTTTGGCCAAGGAGCCCCCCACCACCAATCTCTCCTCCATCAGGGTCTCACCCCAACCCACCCCCCCTTTAAGACAGGGCCTCAAGTAGTCTAGACTGGTTCAAACTCTCTCTGTAGCAGAGGGTGGCCTTGGATTGCAGGCAGGTTTAATGTGGTGTTGGGATCGAACTGGGGGCCTCATGAATGCTGAGCAAGCACTCTTGCTGTTGGAGCTGCAGCCCAGTCCCCTGTCCCCATCTCCTGGCTTTGATCCAGCCCTTTCCAGCCTCACTGACTACCCTCCCATCTCCAAGGCAGGCTTCCTCTCCTCCTTAACTCCAGTCCCCCTAAGCTTGGCCCTAGATCCTTATTCTCTCCCAACACTCTTTTCTAAGATGGGATGTGGGCACAATGGTTGGCTCTCTGGCAGTCACGCTGAACCATGAGGTGTAGCATATTCAACACTGTCCTTCCCGAGTTCTATGAACTCACCTTTGTATTCAAGACTTTCTGTCCAGACTTTTCCTTTTTTTAAATTGCTTTATTTAGTGTGTGTGTGAGTGTGTGTGTGTGTGTGTGTATGTATGTTTGTGTAATGGGTACATGCATGCCACAGCTTATGTGTGAAGGCAGAGAACAATTTATGAGAGTTAGCTCTCTCCTTTCCCCATGTGCAGGAATTGAACTCGGGTCATCAGGCAGCTAGTACTCTTACCCACTGAGCCATCTCCAGAGGGTTACACGAGTTTATGCAATGTTTAAGTCACCAGTGTCGGGGATAACTATTATTCATAGCCTGAGTGTGACCCAGATTGGTCACCCCAACCTGGAAGCCAAAAACGCAATCCATATTTTATTTCCCATTTCCAATCATTTTCTCTTCGTTGCCCAGCACAGCTGATCCCTGGTCCGCAATCACTTCACATGCCATGAGACAGGCATTCCAAGAGCAAATCCACGAATGAAGTGACCCCTGTTAAATGTGAGCCCTCTCCCGTTATCCAGGTCTCAAGTAGAGAGTGCCGTCTGGAAAACGACCTACTTCACATATTGTGAATGAGCATTTCCCTCTGGTTTCAACATCTCTACAGCCTGGATGCATCTTCAATCAGTGTCCTATGATCACCTGGCATTCACGCATGACCAAGCCGTTTGAAACTTTCAGACCATGTACATAAAGAGGCAGCAGCTGCTGGGTGTGCTGGCACAACCTTTAATCCCAGCACTCAGAAGACAGAGGCAGGTGGATCTCTGTGAGTTCGAGATCAGCCTGGTCTAGAGTGAGTTCCAGGTCAGTCAGAACTACATAGGAGAACATCTTTAAAAATTAAATTTTAAAAGTTTTAATTTTTAAAGAGCCAGCAGTATAGCATGCTAGGTGAAAGAAAATGAGGTATGTCCCCAACAAACTAAAAGCGAAGGACTGTGATTCCGTTTATCCTCTCTAGCTTCTCACTGGCTCAGCCTCGGCTAGAGAATGCTGCATGTCTGACTTTTTGGTTCTCATTTTGGGGACTTTGGAGATGGTTCAATGAGTAAAGTTCTTGCCACACAAGCGTGAGAAACTGAGCTTGGATGCCCAGCCCCCACATTCAAGAGGGCTGTGGCAGTGTGCATCTGTAATCCCAGCCCTGAGGGACAGAGACAGGAATATTCCAGGGCTTGCTGGCCTGCTAGTCTAGTCAAAAAAGTGAGCTCCAGGCTCAATGAGAGACCCTCTCTCAAAAAGTAGGATGGCAAACCAGGCAGTGGCTAGAAGCTAGTGGCGCACGCCTTTAATCCCAGCACTCGGAGACAAAGACAGGAGGATCTTTGTGAGTTTGAGGCCAGCCTGACCTACAGAGCGAGTTCCAGGACAGCTAGGGCTGCTACACAGAGAAACCCTGTCTCGAAAAAACCAAACCAAAGAAACAAAAATGTAAGATGGCAAGGCAATTGAGGGAGATAGCTCATTATCGAGCCCTGAGGCACACACATGCTCTCTCTCTCTCTCTCTCTCTCTCTCTCTCTCTCTCTCTCTCTCTCTCTCTCTCTCTATTACACACACACACATACACAGAGAAAGCCTTGTTTTCTCTTGCTTCTAGTCACTCATAGTGCATCTACCTTTCTCTTAAGGCAGTGTGGTCGTGACACTTAGGCAAGCATCAGAATTACCATGACGAGCCAGTAAATTTTACTTCCAGGGCCCAGTTCACAGAGGTTCTGATTCAGCAGGTCTGGGTGGGGCGTAGGAATCCACATTTCTGCTAGGTCCCTGGGCTTACTAGTTTCACTGCTGTGACAAAACACTTTCCACAAGCAAGTTAAGGACCAGAGGACACAGTCCATCATGGTGGGGTAAACATGGCCACCACCGGAGCACAAGGCAGCTGGTCACATCCGGTCCATAGGCAGGAAGCAGAGAGATGGATGCTGGTGTTCAGCTGACTTCCTCCTTTGTAGTCAGTTAGGACCCCAGCCTAGGGAATGGCGCCGCCCACATGGAGGGTGAGTCTTCCACCTCAGTCAGTCAACCTCCCTGAAAATGTGTTTCCATGGTGATGGAGTTGACAGGATGAACCAGCACAGCAGCTGATGTTGATTCTGCTGGTAGGGGACTGTGCAAATCTCTTTTCCTGTCTTCCTGTATTTATTTCATTTTCTCTCATTCACTGTTCCTGTTCGGATTCTTTTTTTAGGGGGAAAAAAATAAGTATACTGAGTCACACTTCTCGAGTCTTTCTGGTCTCTTTTTAAACTCCCCGTGCAATCTGGATCTTAGAGGCAGAATCGTATGACACTGGCTGTTTTCGCTTCCTGACCCTCGAGTCAACAAGAACCAAACTTAATGGCATTAATTCCCGTGTCTCAATATATGCCAGATGACACATTATATTTATACATAGAACATCTATAACTTTTTTTAACCTTCCATGGTGGAATCTGGCAATTAATTGTGACGCACCTTCTGTAATCAAGATATCCAGAACCAACCTTTTAAAAAATTATTCATGTATGTGTATAGATGGATGGATGGATGGATGGATACGTGCATGCATGTGTGAGCACATGCGCATGAGGGTGCTCAAGAAGGTGTTGGGTCCCTTGGAACTAGAGTAACAGGGGATTGTGAGATTTCGGTGTCCTTGTGACTGAACCACAAGCACTCTGGCCTGCTGAGCCATCTCTCCAGCCCCAGGCTCGCCTCTGATTTCCACTAGAATTGAGGACAGGCTTAGATGGCTTCCTGGAAGCCAGTCCATTCCCATTGCATTGAGTGGCCTCCAAGATAACTCTAGAGCATTGTTCTCAACGGGGGGTGACTAGCTGCACTAGGGGGCACTTGGAAACATCTGGAGCAGATGGATGTGGCAACTGGGAGGATGCTCCTGGTGTGGCTGGGTGAAGGCTGGCAGTGTGCTAAGCAGCCCGTGAGGTTCAGGAGGGCCCCTCCACCAAAGATGAGTCAGCGCTAAAGGCAGGGAGGGAGCAACCGTGGTACCCATAGTATGCCTACATCTTAGTCTTCAGTTCAGACCAAATGGACAGAACGGACACCCTTAACAAAATCCCCACCGCACTTTGGGCAGCCATGTTCTTTTATGAGCATACAGGAATTTAGTTGACCTTAAAGCCCTGACCTGAAGCTATTGCCCCGCCCCCAGTGGCAGCTACAGGGTTTGCAGACAGAAGGTTTGCTAAGGAGCAGAAGCAGTTAGTCCTTACTCCAGTTCTTCATTCAACTCCAGTTCTTCCCTCCCCACCAAGCCTGTGCCCAGGCCAATTCTGTGCAGTTCAAGGTTAAGATGCAGTGACCTAAATACTAAAGCCTGTGAAGTCCACGTTGTGCCCAGGCCCTGTCACTCCCATTTGCTATGCCCCTCCCTGTGACCCTGCTATGGCTCCTGAGATCTTCTTGGAAGCTTACCTCAAATGCCACTTACCCTTGGCTTTTCTGGTTCGTCTCCTTGTTTATTAAGTTCCTGGATCAGTCATCGGCTCAGGGGCTCGGAGACAAGGTCAGAGAAGAATTACACCCTGCTTCCCTGTTTAGATTTGGACCAATTGAGAGACAGGTGAGTCAGCCGGGTAGCGATCAAATTAGTCCTGACTTCAAAAAGTCTTGACTGAAGCTAAATTGGAGGAGGTAGCTGTAAACTTCCTAATTCCACTTCCTTAGAATTAGATGACTAACCAGCCTGGCCAGGAACACTGCTGAGCCACCAGAGTGTGAGAGAGCTCTCCAGCTAAGCTGGCCACGCAACCTTCTGCGGGTAGGCAACGCTGCGCTACCAAGGAGAACCTGAGAGGAGCTACACCAGTGGATGGCCTATGCATCAGAAGGAAACAACATGAGCAGGGCATAAGTGCTCCCACAGAAGAACACTCGTCCTCGGGTTGCGGATGTGCCTGACAAGCACAAAGCCCTGGGTTTGATTCCCCGCACCCTATAAAACTGGGCATGGTGGTGCACAGCTGTGGACAGGAGGATCAGAAGTTCAAAGCCATCCCTGTTGATATATTGAGTTCTTGGACAGTCTGGGAGGCATGAGATCTGGATTCAAAACAACACAAACACACAAAATTTATAAAAATAAAATGAAAACAATAACCATGCATCCCTTGCTGCAGCATGAATGCCTACTTCCAGCTTCCCTCTCTCCCCAACGTTTGAAAAAGTCTCCAGGGAAGTCACAGGGGCCAGGTACGTCTTAAAAATAAAAACACTTGGCAATTTTCTTTTTATTTTCTTCTTCCGCTAACACATTTTGGGGTCCCATTTCTGTATCTCTTGTAAGGTGTCCTTTCTCCTGTGGCAATTGTTCATGAGCACAGTGAGCTCCTGGCTATGGGAACTCTCTAAGGCTGCCATGTGTCCTTCACCTTTGCAGAGTGACTGTGGTCTTTGGGTTTGCACCTGTGGGGTTTAACCAACAGGCCTCAAGCCTCCACCTTGGTTTGCGGAGACTTTGTTCATCATGGGCATGGCTCTCTATCTGTGACCTTCAAAGCAATAGTAAGATTTTGCTTTCAGTGCAATAAGTACCAACACCCCTTGATTTAAGGGAATTTAGTTTATTTTCAAAGTTGCAACATATGAAGTTATGTTGCATTGCTATGGAAGCTTACATAGTGTTTCCTATACTATGGCCACTTCCTGAGATTTCTTTGCTCATTTTATTTTTGCTCTCTATTTAGGAACCTTCTTAATGAAGGTCATAGTCCATCTCCTGTTAACCCAGATCTGAAAGAGCATGTCACCTCTTCCAACTAATTTATTCTTTATATTTATTAAATATTTGTGTGTGTTGCCCTGAGTGTATGTATATGCACCACCTACCTACAGTACCTGAAAGGACCAGAAGAGGGCATTAGATCTCTAGGGAACTGAAGTTACCGGCAGTGTAAGCCACCCAGTGTGGGTGCTGAAAACTGAACCCAGGTCTTCTGCAAGAGCAGCCAGAGGTCTTAGATGCCCAGCCCCATCACCCAACTAATTTTAGAAAGCATTTTAACTTACCGACCAAATTTCATCTCTACCTCTTCCTTGCCTCTTACGGCAGTCAGTTGAAAATGAGCAGGGTTGGGGGTCCTTGAGGAAAAATTCCTCCCTCATAATCAGCCTCTGGCCCCACCTCCAGTGTTCTGCTGCCACTCACCCTGAGGGGAAATGCTGTAATTGCTTCTCCTTAGGCCTGCCATGTAAAAGGAGGGAGGGCATGTCACCACTGAGCTCTGTTGGAGACACAGTGGGTCCTGTTCTCAGTTCATCCATACTAAGTGGGAGAGCAGCTGTTGGGCAGCATTTAGTTCCAATTTGAGCAAGAATACAGGAGCAGGTGACTGTATTATGGGCACGCAGACACCACCCTGTTCAGCACCACCCAGGAGACATCGACAGATAATAACTTGTTTCCAAAGGTTAAGAAAGCCCCACCTGCAGCACGATTAATAAAAACCCAGAGACAGAAATTGGGGTTCAACCTGAAAGTCAGAAAAGCAAAACAGCCAGCTACTGGCTCCTACCTCTACCTCAGTCCAAAATGGCGATCCTGCCTCCAGGAATCTCAGAATGAGACTGTATCTGAGAGCTGTCTCCTCTCATTTTATATTCGTCTCCAGGACTGGGATTAAAAGCATGCACCACTGGGAGTAAAGGCGTGCACCGACCAGTTTCTATGGCAACTAGTGTGGCTACTGGGATTAAAGGTGTGTGTCACCACTGCCTGGTCTGTAAAGCTGATCAGTGGGGCTGTTTTACTCTCTGATCTCCAGGCAAGCTTTATTTATTAAAATACAAACGAAATATCACTACACCCAACTATACATTCACCAAAATTCATTGAGAACACATGAGTATGTATTAAACCCGTATGAAAAACTGATCAAACACATGAAACCAACAGAGGGCATGACACCCTCTTCTGGACCCCATAAGAATACCTAATACTACAATAGCAATGGCTCTGCCAACCTGTCATCCAGCTTCCTGGGGTGTGTGTGTGTGTGCGTGTGTGTGTGTGTGTTCAAATGCGTAGCATGTACTGTGTGTTCTGAGTTAATATTAGTTACCAGGATTGTAATAAAAGGATCTGTGATTGCCAATAGTCATGCTTTCTAGGGACATCAGGACTACTTGATAAGCCACAGCCAATGAAACCAGGGCATTTGATAAATTCAGACATTATGGAAAGACACAGACATGCCCATCTATGTTTCTAGTGGACCATGCTCATGACAATTACCCTGAAATTTAAAATTCTGTGTGAAAGGGTAGCTACAGATTACATACTGGACAAGAGGGAGGAAAGTGGAGGCAGCAGGGCTTTGCTGAGACCCATTCAGGAAAGACCATAGCATCCTAGGAAATCCTAACTTCATGTGCATGCATACACACATGCACACACACACTCACATGCACAGGCACTTGCACACACATACTAACTGTGCCATCACACGTAGAGGCCAGAGTTGATGTCATGTGATGAGGGATTCCCCTCTGTATGCTGTGATTACCATTGATTAATAAAGCTGCTTTGAGCCTATAGCAGAGCAGGGCAGAACAGAGCTAGGTGGGAAAAACTAAATTGAATGCTGGAAGAGAGAAGGCGGGATCAGGGAGAAGCCATGTAGCCCTGCCAGAGACAGACGCAGCATGAAAACTTGCCGGTAAGCCACAGCCACATGGCAATACACAGATTAATAGAAATGGGTTAAATTAAGATGCAAGAGTTAGCCAATAAGAAGCTAGAGCTAATGGGCCAAGCAGTGATTTAATTATACAGTTTCTGTGTGGTTATCTTGGGGCTGAGCAGCCAGGAACAAACAAGCGGCCTGCATACTACAGTCGTGATGTTTCTTTCAATAGTTCTTCCACCTTAGTTTTTGAGACAGGGTCAGTCTCTCAGTGAACCTGGAACTCACCAGTTCAGCTAAACTGGCTGGCCTGCCAGCCCTGGAATTCACCTGTCTCCCCATCCCTAGTGCTGGGGTTACAGACATATGGCTCCATGTCTGCTTATAAGAAAGTGCTAGGGAACCAAACTCTGGTCCCTATGCTTGCTCAGCAATCAGTTTGCCCTCTGAACCATCACCCATCCCATGCCTGGCTGTTTTTTATGTGTTTATTTAAATTTTGTCTTCCTTTAATTTGAATAAATATGTTCTGTAGTGTGATTTTCTTATTGGAAGAATGAAATCTGAGTTGTATGGTCCCGGGTAGAGACTTTCTGAACTGTCAGGAAAATCCTGAGGCTACCACCTGGCAGGAGGCTTTTAGATGAAGAACAGGGGCAGGTTATTGTCCCCTCCCTTAAGAGTTAACCCAAATGGGCTTGTCAATTACCAGGAAAGAAAACCCTGCTCAGGAGGCAGGCCTATGCTAGTGACTTTGGGCCTGAGATAAGAGAGCTCACTGTTCTTGCAGAGAACCTGAGTTTGGTTTCTAGCCTCCATACCAATCAATTCACAAACTCCCATAATTCTAGCTCCAGGGGATCTGGCGCCCTCTTCTAGCCACTATAGGCACTGCACCCTGTACATAACCCCCCACAGACATACTCGTACATAGACATATGCATATCAATTAAAAATAAACTCCCTAAGGAGAAGAAAAGAGCATAAAATCTACCTAAGCATGTAGGTCAGTGTCGACAGTGGTCTCTTTGACCATTGTCCAGTCTCCAGAACAGTGTCTTTGGTCATCGTCCAATCTGAAACTACAGGTGGTTGTGAGCAACTCAACATGGTGCTGGGAACCAAATTTGGGTTCTGTGGAAGAACAGCAAATTCTCTTAACTGTTGAGCCATCTCTCCAGCCCCCTCTTCTACTGCTTTTGTTTTGGTAGTGGGGACCCCAAAGCCCAGGACTGTTAACCTGTTAGGCAAGTGCTCTACCACGGAGCTCCATCACTAGCCCAGTGTTTCCATCGCCTCTTGCTGGCACTTCTTCCTGTGCTCGCCATTTCTCTTCGGATAAAAGAATTCAGATTTGTAGGGGTTTGATTGGCAGGATGCTACCTGAGCCATTCTTGGTATATTGACTTCTTGAGTGATATGTGGGTTGGAACCTAGGGCTTACAGAAAATGTCTCTGGGGGGGGGGCTTGGTGGTTGAGAGTGTTTGGATATCCACATTGGATAGTTCATGACCACATATAACTCCAGATGGGCCCTGAGGGACAAGTCAACCAGCTTTCATATTCTGCCCGTTGCAACGAGGATGGCATCAGGTTGAGTCCACAGAACAAAGCTGAAGACTTCTGAGAGCTGGAGAAGGTTGGTCTTCTCTGTTTTCTCCAACAGAGAGGAGGAAGCAGGAGGCCCTTTGACACAGGTGATCATCTTCCAACCATAGAAGTCAGCTTAAACACAAGAGTAATGCTGAGAAGAAACGGGAGAGAAAGGACAGAAATAGATATAGAATGCACTCCATGATCCAAGCAGGCCTGAAGGTTCCTGTACTTCTAGAATCTTCACTGGCTGTGACTAGCAGGGAACTCCCCCTGCTTCTACTCTCTGGTGTGTCCCCAGCACAGAGTAGGTTCTCAGCTTAATTTACTGACTGAAGAAATGTTAATAAGGTTACCATACTGTGAATGGTTCATCTTCATCATCACCTTGACAGGATTTATGGTCGCCGTGGAAACCCTTCTGGGTACATCTCAGAAGAAACTTCCAGAAAGCTCTAACTAGGAGGCCCACACTGAATGTGGCCATCACCATCCCAAGGTCTGGGATGAACAGAAAGGAGAACGCAAGCTGAGCATCACCCTCATCTCTCTCTGCTTCCTGACTGCAGATGCCATGTGAGCAGCTGCTTCATGCTCCTGCCCCATGCCTTCCTGCCACGATGGACTGTGCACCCTCCAACTGCAAGCCAGGTGAGACCCAGATATTTTGTCATAGCAACCAGGAAAGTGACTAACACAGCCTCTTTGTTCAGAGAGCTCCACAGGGTCCTTAAGACTCTAGGAAATATCAGAAGCCTGCGGCAGACAGAAGACTTCCAGCACAGTGCTCACAGCTCTGTAGGAAATTAGTAAACTGTAGCCTTTGATTTGATGACGATGATTGCATTGACTTTTGAGCTAAAAGAGGTGTGTGTATGTGTGCATGAGTGCGTCTGTGTGTCTCTGTGTGTGTGTGTGTGTATATGTGCTGTGCACATGTACTTGCAGGTATACACACCAGTGAAAGTTCTTGAAGAGTCCAGAGGAGGACATCGAGTGCCAACTCCATCACTCTTTACCTTACTCCCTTGAGACAGGCTCTCTCACTGAACCTGGAGCCAGGCTGCAGCAGGCAAGCTTCAGCAATCCTCCTGTCTCCGCCTCCCACAGCACTGAGGTTAAAGGCACGTACAGACACACTTGACTTTCTATGTGGAAGCTGGGGATTTGAACCCTGGTCCTCATGCTTATGCAGCAAGCTCTCCTGCCAAATGAGCCATCTCAGACTTGTAGCCCGAGCTGGGCTTAAACTCCTTGGCACCCAAAGATGAACACCAGCTTTGGATCGTTCTGTCTCTGCCTTCTGAGTGCTGGGGTTCCTAATGTTCATACAAAGCTAGGGCTTCCCATGAGTCAGGCAAGCATTGTACCAATGAGGCTACATTTCCAGCCCCACCAAAGATGCAGATTTATGCCAAGAGCAAGAATCGGTGCTAAGGGTCTGAGTTCTTTATCCCCTCAACATCTCTACCCTGACCTCCCTGCCAGCTCCTCCACCTATCACCCTATACCTTCACCCTCCCACACTCGGCAAAGCAGCGACAGTGGTCCCCATGGAAACACTGGGCACACAGGCTGCCTGCATGCCTTCCCAGGTTGCCTGAGTGCCTCCAGCTCCCCACAGCAGCTGCCTCCTCTGGACTCAGGAGAGGGGGCAAGAAAGAGGGATGAGAAAGAGGGACCCAATATGGATGGTTCCCCTGGGGGACATGGCTGCCTATAAAAGGCCTTTCTGTCTCATTTCCTTTTCAGCTGGCTTATAGCCCTGAAAGATCGGTCTAATTATTTCCATTTTTATAGATGATAAAGCTGGGCTCAGAGAGGTGACAAAACCAGCAATGTCGTTCGTTCAAGCCCTAAGCAAAGGTGCCATCATTCAAGTCCTGGTTTTGCTGTAATTTCTGCTGCATTGTACCAGGGGTGTGAGGCCCAAGTACCAACCCCGTCCAGAATGTCTGAACTCCTCCGAGTCCAGCCTTCGCCAGCATAGCACTTCAGCGGGGAGCCTCCTCCAGGAAGGCAGCCTAGATTCCTTCACCACAGCTACAGACCTACAGGAACTTTCAGGGTCCCCCAACTTGTCTGGGCCAGGATTCAAAATGGACCCCAAAAGCAACTCTCTCAGAACCAGTCCCTTCTTCCCCTGCTCTGATCCTGCTGAAGACCATGCTTCCTGGCCAGGGACGAAAGCCATGTTGCCCTGTTGTTAGGAGGCAGTTCTTCTTATGACTCACAGTTTGAGGCCTCATGACCCAGGCCAGAAGCCAGGGGCTGCCAAGAAAGCCCTCATTAAAATCAAAAGGAAATGCCAAGAAAAAGGACCTCTCTGAGTAGACGGTGACTCACAGCTGCAGAATGTCTCAGGCAGCTGGACTCACCTCTGGTCTCCATCACCTCTGCAACGGGGACAGAGCTCCCAGCACCCAGGGGCCCAGGGTGGGGGTGGAGATAGTAAGTAGCAGGAAGTGCATGGGCAGGGCTGGGGGTGGGGCTGAGGCCCTGTGCTCAGTCTTATTTACAGGGCTCCCTTTCCGTGTTCAAAACCTGTCATCCCAAATCACACAGCCCAGGGAGCCCTCTCCTCCTGCCTCTGTGGAGAAGCTCCCCAGAGACTGGGGCCTCTGGCCCAGGGTGTCTGGATTCCTTGTCATGAGGCCCAACGAAGACCAGGGAGAGAAGACAGACTCCAGGCTCTAACAGAGCAGCTGAGGCTTGAAGTTGGGAGGAGGGGGATTTAGTCATGTGCCCCAGGCACGTCCCCAGACTAAAAGAAAAAATCGAGTATAGGAAGTTACTTTATAACTGTGGTAATATAAAGTCAGACTTAGTGCGGGCTGTATTACACCTAATCCTCTGATTTTATACTAAGTCATGTCCTGAAAAGCACCGTGCTCCCCCTAGGGGGCTAAGCTGGCCCTGGGTAGGTCCTGCAGAACGGCCTGGGTCCATATTGCGGCTCCTCATTTACTGAGGTGTGTGGATCTGTTCCCTCTTCTGTAACAGGGGAATCATGGACGCCTAAGCCCTTTGGGGCTATTGAGAGCATCGCTTTGGCCTTGTTTATGAGTGACTCACCTGGGGCCCCGCACATGCTCAGTGAGGGCCAATTCCCATGAAGGAGGTGAGGCAGATACCTCTGTCTCTGTAACACATACAGGATTACTGATGTCCCAAGCGAAGGAAAAGACCTGCCCAAGGCCTTGTGGTCAGGGACCCCCGAGTGTTGACTGGAAGCGATGGTCAAGTTATCTCAGTCAGGGAAGGATGGGGAGGGGCACTTCTGCCTTGGAAATGGGACAGACTTGGGGCTTGGCCCTGTGAGGGCTTCAGTGTCTCCCACCACACTGGGTCTCATCCACTGAGTTGGTTTAAAGAGAATGGGTGCAATATTAAGCTCGGGGAAAACAGGACACAGCCACTGGGAGCAAGGATTGTAAATTTGAAACGTGGGGGTCCGGGAGATGGGCAGGAGGAAAGACGGCCCCAAGACTGCCCCACCCCTGTTCCCACACCCCCTTGGAGGCAGAGTCCCAAGGACTCTAGCTGGCCCCTCCCCCCGGGAACTTAGCCAAAGTGTCAAAGCTGGAAGTATTATTGCATCACTGGGCACTCAAGAGTTAATGATGGGGGAGTGGGCAGGACCTGTGTATTTAACTAATTGGGAGGTGGCCTGAGATCAGAGGCCCTGCTCACTTCCTCCCACCACAGCAGGCTCCTGTGCCCCCTGCTTACCTCCCCTAGGATGAAACCACCCCTTGCCCTGGCCTTCCTTTGCCTCCTGGGTAAGTGACCTTCATGACCTCCCTGCTGCATCCTGCCCCATCTGTCAATAGGAAGCTCTCTGGATGCCTGAGCATGTCCCTGCACAAGGGCATCATGGGTACCAAGTGCTAGAGGCCACCGGGTGACCCTGGGATGTGTGCTGCCTGAGCCAGCAGTGACTGGAAGAGAAGGAAGGCGGGGGGGGGGGGGGGTTGAGGAGAACACAGTGGGGAAGGGAGTGGGGGCCTTGGCATCCCCGCTTCGAATGGGCACCTCCCCACAGCTGAATCAGAAGGGTCTGGAGGAATCTGGGGAGGTCCACAGAATCGGCTGGGAAACAGGCACAGGGGTGCGTGATAAGATCTTTGTGGGGAACAGAGTGCTGCTGGGGAGACAGGGCTGAGGTCTGGGGAAATCAAGATTTTTTCTGGGAAAGATTAAAAGAGTCCGTGGAGAGCTCTGACACAGCATGAGCTGTGGAAAGAGAGAGGAGCACCAGGTGGGTAGGAGACTGCAAAGACAGACAAGCATGAGGACCTGAGTTCAAATCCCCAGGACCCACATCTGTAACCCCGACGCTGGGGCGCGGAGATAGGCAGATCTTCCTGGCTTGCTGTCTAGCCAGTCTAGCCAAATAGGCAAGGTTCCTATTTTTTGAGAGATTCCGTCTCAAAAAAGTAAGATGGGAGATAATAAAGACATGTGATGCAAGCCAGGTGGTGGTGCATGCCTTGAATCCCAGCACCAGGGCGGCAGAGGCCGGCGGATGATGCTCACTGGTCCTGAAGTACCTTGTGGTCCCTGCCTCCTCTTCTGTAGCATCCCTGGCTAGCGGGAACCTGGTCCAGTTTGGAGTGATGATCGAGAGAATGACAGGGAAGTCTGCACTGCAGTACAATGACTACGGCTGCTACTGTGGTGTAGGTGGCTCCAACTGGCCGGTGGACCAGACTGATTGGTGAGCGGGAGGACCTTGGAGGAGGAGGGAGAGGAAGTGGGGAAGCAGCCTGGGAGGAAGGAGGCCCTGGGGGCACTTTCATCCCCTCTGAGTCCTGGGGCTGTCCCAGCAGCTTCTGCTTCCAGCCCAGTCCCTCCAGGTCACCTCTGACCCCACAGGTGCTGTCACGCCCATGACTGCTGCTATGGACGCGTGGAGAAGCTGGGCTGTGAGCCCAAGCTGGAAAAGTACCTCTTCGCTATTGGTCGAGACACCATCTTCTGTGGTAGGTGGCCAACCCTGGGATGAGCCAGGCACTGGGTAGGCAGGAGTCCCTCCAGCTGGTGACCTTGGCCCTTGTCACAGGGCCAGACCCATTAGGATATCCACCATCACATAAGGGTGACAATGCTTGTCCATCTGCTCTGGTTCTTACTAGGCATCTGGGCCCCACAGCCCTGTGACCCACCAATGCAGCCCTTGCCCTGCCTCAGCCTCTGGGGACTGAGCAGAAGGGACTGAATTGAGCCACGCCCCGGGGCTGGATTCACACAACCCTCCCCTAGGAGGGGCAGGAGGGGCAGGAGGGGCTTTGACTGAACAGCAGGCCTATTCTCACAAATTGTTTGCACCCAGCGGGACTGCTGAGCCGGACCCACCTCCTCCACTTTGCCAAGTTCAATGCCCATTTGGCACTATTAGCTTTCCTCTGGGCCTCAGCTGGGGAAATAGCCAAAAGCAAGGCTGCCCAGAGGGCACTCAAATCAGAGAACCCAACTTTCTTCCTAGTGTAAAGTCAGGAACCCTGAAGGAGGGTAGGGCCTGGTGGGTGTGGGATGCAGGGAAGGACCCACGCAGTCCGAGGCACTGGCTCAGCACAGAACTCAGGGGTCCGTGCCAAAGTGTTAGCGTTGTCTCACACCTGTAGGGGATCCCTCAGCAGGGCAGCTGCATCAGGTCCTTGGCACTGAGGGTTCAGACATGGGTGGGACAGGCCCCAGTTGGGATGGCACTGAGGATGTTAGGGGAGGAGTCAGGTGGATGGGACATAGCCCACCATGGTACTATGACCAAGGGAATGAGCCGTGGAAAACCTGTGTGACTTCTTGCCTATTACGCTGAGATAGCCACGCCCATCTCCCCAGCTGCCCACTGTCAGGACCTCAAGTGCATCCTCAGTCCTGCTGAACTAGCAGGTGTGGGCGGGGAAATGCTCATCTCTGAGGGGGAAGTGAGGCGGGGAAATGCTCATCTCTGAGGGGGAAGTGAGGCGCCAGAGCCTTCCAGACAGGGAGGTGGATTCCTAGGGACTGAGGAGCCAGAGCCACTCTGGGCAGAAAGAGACAATCACAAAGGACTGAAGTAAGGCTTCTAGGCAACTGGCGCCTGCCATGATGGTGCCTGCTGGCTCTGATGGCCAGACTAGGTGCAGGTTCTGTCTATTCTGATAGAGATAGGCTGAAACCTTGAGAAGGAGGCCCCTGCATTAGTCTAATAACCTCCAGCCTGAACATAGATAAGAATAATGGGTTAATATAAGTTATAAGAGTAAATAAGAAGCCTGAGCTAATGGGCCAATCAGTTTTATAACTGATTTTTTATTAAAAAAAAAATAACCTCCAGCCTGGATACTGGCCATCCCTAACAACATCATCACATAGGGGAGAGTTAGTTGCTAAGGCCCTGGTAGGAGGAAGGTGAGAGGTTGTGAAACCGGCATCCTGTCGAGGCAGGAGAGGGCTAAGATCATATGAGCGGGCTTGGAGAGGAAGGGGAAACCCAGGGTGGTAAGCCAGCCCTCACCCATCTCCTTGAGCACGGACTTCCACAGGAAGTGGGAAGGTGGCTGAGGATGGAGCTGGGAACCTGGACCACAGAGCATCCAGAAGTCACTCTCATCCAGTGTGAGAGCCGGAGTCCCCAGCCTCCACCCTAGACTCTGGCTTGTTTCCATCCCCTCCAGCTGGTAGGACGACTTGCCAGCGGCAGACCTGCGAATGTGACAAACGGGCCGCGCTCTGCTTCCGCCACAACCTGGGCACGTATAACCGCAAGTATGCCCACTACCCCAACAAGCTGTGCACCGGGCCCACCCCACCCTGCTGAGGTTCCCCCTCATCTCCTTAGCCACCCCAGGATGCTGCTGTCCCGGGCCTGGAGAAGCTTGGAGCCCAAATCCCTCTCCTGCAAACCCAACCCTCCCCTCAGAGCCCAAAGGCCCTGGCCTCTGGGGCCACACCTGTTCCCCAGGATCAGCTAAAGGAGCCACAAGACCATTCAACCCTTCAGCACTCACAAGACCCACTAAGTCTCCCCTGACACCTCGGTTCCCTCTTCTGAATGAGAGAATTCTATTTCCCTGCAAGTCTAATATTCTTCCATTGTCTTCCCGGAATTTGGACGGTAGTTTCCTTTTCATTCATTCACCCATCCATCCATCCATCCACCCACCCATCCACCCACCCATCCATCCACCCACTCATTCATCCACCCATCCATCCACCCATCTATCTATATATCCATCTATCCATCCATCCATCCATCCACCCACCCATCCTTCCATCCACCCACCCATCCATCCATCCATCCATCCATCCATCCATCCATCCATCCACCCTTCCATCCATCCAGTCATATGCTGAGCACCTACCCTTAGCCAGCACAATACCATATGGTGGGGACAGATGTGATGCAGTGGCTCCTACCTGCAGGGCCAGCAGTAAACCCTTTGTTTTCTACAACAGTAAGTTCCCATGCTTCCTCGCTTCTCAGTCCTCAGCCTGAAACTCACTGTGTGAATCGGTCTGGCCCTGAAATCACAGAGACCCACCTGCCTCTGCCTCTGCCTCCTGAGGGCTGAGGGCTGGGGTGAAAGGTGTGTGTCACCTCACCTGGGCTTTGCATCTTTTTTTTTTTCAACAGTCTTATCCAAGACATGTCATGTTCCTCTACAAGGAACATCTCTAGCCAAATGACTTACTATGAGAAGCATAAAAAATCCCAGCCTAAGAATACTGTCCCCATTGTCACCAGCCCTCAAAACGCCCCCACCAGTACAGACTGATGTGAAAGTAGCCCTAGATCCATCTTGTCCAACCCTCACTTAAAAAAAAATATTTTTTTTGAGGCTAAGGCTTATATAACCAACAATAACCATAAACCTCTGATCCTCCTGCCTCCACCTCCTAACTGCTAGGATTCCATACGTGAACTACCATAGCTGGTTTTACACAGTACTGGGAATAAAACCCCAGGCTTCATGTGTACTAAGCAAACACTCTATCAACTGAGCCACACCTCTAGTCCTATCCCTTTTTCGATAGATGGGTATCTGAGGGACAGAGAAGGCACACCCTGCCCAAGAGTTGCCCTCACTCCAAGTCCTTCCCTGCTTCAAGGAGTTGGCACCAGCTACTTCATCGCCACATTCCGGTGTGGCTATGTTAATCGAACCTAACAGACGCCAGGCCCAGAAGGTCAGGCAGGTCAGCTGTGAGCGCACACAGCTGGTTGGCTCAGGCTCATGAGAAGAGAAGAGGGTTCACGCTGCTGGGCCCACTAAAGGATTCCCAGCGGGAGAGGCCTGCAGCTCCTGCAGAAGCAAGGTGCTCAGGCAGATTTTCCTGGCAACTCCAGCTGTAATACCTCCACCATCTGCAATCAGTGGGCAGTCACTGAAGGTTCGGGAAGAGGCTGCCCCATGGCACAGAACAGCGTAAACACTGCACGGGGCGAGTCTCTCAGAAGACACTCTATACATATCTACTCCTTTTGTCCCTTTCATGGTACAACAAGATCTCTACGGGCATGAAATCAAACGGATGCGTCATCAGGAACTCTGAAAGGTGAAGCATCTCATCGCTTGGAAAGAAAGAGGTGGGCGGTGGGTGCGTCTGCTGTAGCTGATTCAAACCCACTGGGCAACAAGGCCTTAAATCAAAACCGGCTTGTGAGGGATGCCAGCCGACCCTTTTAGACAGAAAGTGTGGTCCCACGGCGCCCTCTGGTGTCCATCTTTTTAGATGGTTCGGATTACCATCTGGCTTACATGCCTGGGGTTTCCTAACCTTTATCAGGTGGGCAAAATTCACTCTGGGCTAGTGACACTTTCAACAGTAAATATGCAGAGAGACCACCGAAGGCGGCCTCATCACCGTCATAGGATGGCGACGGACCTGATGAATCGGGAAAGTCCAGCCATGGAGGTTACAGTGCGCGATTCGGGTGCAAAGGCCAGAGGTTATTTCTGGCCATGGTTGATTTTAGGTACAATGGGATGTTCTTGACAGACTTATAATTTGTATAACTATCTAATACGTGAGAGACATAGACACGAGACTCCTGAGCAGCCTGCAGTGACCCAGCTCGTACCTCAGACCAGACCGCGAGCCTGTGGGCCAGAGGCCCTTCTGTTTCCCTCGCGTCTCAATAAATGCTTAGTGAATGGGTCGAGGAATCCGTCTAGACCCCAATTGCATGTGCGTGTCCTCGATACAAACACTGGATACCCGAGCTCAAGACTTGTGGAAGTGGCTGACAAAAGAAGGACCCCTGAACTTGAAGTCCCGAGCAGACCTGTGTCCTGCCACTTCACAGCAGAGCTAGTCTGTTTAGGGCTAAGTTCTTAACCTGTGGGTCGGGACGCCTTTGGGGGTTGCGTATCGGATATTTACATTATGATTCATAATTGTCAAGTTGGGAGCGTAGGCCCCAGCCCCCAGGCCTGGTCTGGACTCCAAATCCCAGCAGACCAGGTCCTGACCCCTCCCTGGTATTTAAGTGATCTCCCGAAAGGATGGACAGGAGGGACGAAAGGGACGCGTGGTCCCTTTTCCTTCCTCCGGTAGTTTGCGGCTTCCCCCCTCCGGGCCACCGGAGAGTGCAGAACTCCCATTAAACCTGGATATTTCTTAATTTGGCTTGTTTTGATTCGGCTTGATTGGGAATTTTGCGTCGGCAGGGAGCTGGTGTTAGGAAATATTCCTAACAATAATAGTAGCAAAATTACAGTTAGGAAGTAGCAATGAAAATCATTTTATTGTTAAGGGTCACCACGACATGAAGGTTGAGAGCCACTGCCCTAGGCCCTTGCTGCTCAAGGAGGCTGAGGGACAACATCAGCAGCTGCAGCAGTGAGTGACAGTGGCAGCCAGGCTGTTAGAGATTTCAGACCTGATACCAGACCTGCTGCAGCAGAGTCAATAGTTAACAGGACCCCCAGGAACGTGGCAATCTAGAAGGTGCCAGTTGTCACAACCTGAGTGTTTGAATGAATAAGAGGGAACAGCACAACAACTAAAGTTTAGTTAAACATACATGACGTACATTTATATGCCCACCACATAAACATATTTCATTTGTGTCCTAGAATTGACAGCTGTCAGAGTAGCAATGCTACCTAACAGTTAGCAGTTGGCATTTACAGAATTCTGCCTGTGAGTGCTTTATTTGTGGACTCTGAACGAACGGATACACGGAAGGATGGATGGATGAGGTAGATGGATGGAAGACAAGTGTACCTCCCGATATATTTTCTGTGTATGGATCTCCCTCTCACGTGTGATGTAGCACATCCAGTGCAGATGGGTCAAACAAACTTGTTTAGAGGGGTGAAAATACGTGATGCTATCCCTCATTTTCACGGAGGAGGTCTCAAGACACGGTTTCTCTGTAACAGCGCTAGCTGTCCTGGAACTAGCTCTGTTCTGTCCAATGTTATCTCTCATAAACTATAGCTTCCAGCATTTCACTATCTGTCCTTGGGCAAGGGGCTTGCAGATCAGAGGCATTTTGTTTCACTAATCTTTTAGGCATAGTAAATATATCTTAAAATGTAACTTTGGCTCTCACATTTCCCCCTTGAGTTGTATCCTGACTCTGGGATGGGTACCTATTTATATTGGGCTCTAATAACCATAGTGATACCCAAATAGGAATTATCATTTAGTTAAGGCATCAGTGATGTAAGAGTCAACAGCAATTAGCAGAAGCAGAAGGACCAAAGGTCTACTGAGACTAGGATGTTGTTGTTAGGGCCCAGGAAGGTTGGAATGCTAGTTAAAGGCAAGTAGTGAATTCAGATAATGGGGCATTCACCAGAAGTATCTGGTTCACTGAGACAGGGAGCAGTCACATCGACTGGACTGGCCCACATCAGCTTTCAGCAAGTCCAGGCCTTACAGTTGTTTGGAGCAGGTTGTAGACAGTAGCTGATGCTTGGGTGTATCTGTCAGTCAAGTGGAAATCTGCTGAGACAGATATAGACTAGAGACAGAAGTTGAAAATTAGGGACTTAAAGGAAAATATTTTATTTGGAACTTTCAGGCTTGTAGTCCTCGTAATTGGGAAAGGGGAGGATTCCCAAGACCAGGAGAGAGAGAAATACCGTCCTCAGGAATAGACGAGGGGGCGGGGGGGAACTTGGGCTGTACTTATCTGGAGTCCATATGAACTGTGAGAAGTTGATCCAAATCTTATGACTCCCTCAGTTCTCTAACACTTGCATGAACTTTTCAGTTTACAAAAAGAGATATAAAAGTTTTAGATATATTAGCAATACCAATCTGTACTGAAATCCATATTGTAGAAAAAGCAGGTGACAGTTGGAGTAGGCTCACTCCTTTGGGTCCTAGCAAAATCTATGGAGGTTAAAAAGAATGAATGTTTTCTTTCTGTCCAGAAAGTCAGATATGGATTGGACTGAAATGCCTTTAGCCCAATGAGAAGCACCTTAAAATCTATACTAGGAAGATATCCAAAAGAAATCTAAAATCTTGAGCTCGTTACTGAACAGTAGTCATTGTTCTACCAGCTTATCAGAACTCTATTAATGTTAAACTCTGAACCTTTATGCCATAGAAGGGAAAGAAATCTGAAACATTTGCATATCTTTTTTGAAAGATTTCTTTATTTATTATGTATACAACATTCCTTCCGTGTATGCTTGCAGGCCAGAAGAGGGCACCAGATCTCATTACAGATGGCTGTGGGCCACCATGTGGTTGCTGGGAATTGAACTCAGGACCTCTGGAAGAGCAGTCAGTGCTCTTAACCACTGAGTCATCTCTCCAGCCCCACATTTTGCATATCTTAAAGCATCCATTTATACCTTTACAACTTGCTTTTCTATCTTAAATCATTTTCTGAGACCCTCAGAACTTATTTAAGCTTTCACATCTTTGGACCTTTATATATCTTAGACCTGCAGAATTTACATAGACTTTCATATCCTCAGACCTTTATATATCTTAGAATATTTTCTTAGATCTCAAAACTTGCATAAACTCTAAACTTTTTTCTTTCCACTTAATCATTTACCAGAGACACATGCAGTTATTACTGAGAACAATCATTGCAAATCACGTTCCTTTAGTGGAAAATTGTATCTGAAACCTGTTTATCTTTTAATATGAAGCCTGACGGCAAAGGAAACCTGCCTAGCCTTTCTCAACAGAAGACCTAGTAGCTCTAGGAAAAGCAAGGCTTGACTTTTCCACAGGAAGTGAGCTAACAAGCCGTCTGAAGCCTTGGGGAAGAACCTGGTTGCCTGCTGCTGCTAAGTGACCAAGCTATAGCTAGCCCAGCCATCTGTACCATCAGAGATCTGAGAAGGACAAATCCAAATAGCACAAAGTATAATTCAAATGGCCTATGTGTCAATGAAAGTGGCAGAGACTAGTTCATTACCTAGACGGTCATCCCAGACTGCTGTGGCCTCCATGGTCTTGGGGGCAGAGGTACCAAGATAGCATCAGTCTTTGGCTGCCAGGCCCAGAAGGTGAGAGGCTTTTCCTGTGGAGGAGGAACATGGGAGAGACTGACTTTACTTTGTCTAGGCAAAGTGGGGCAATTAATTCTCCAATGTCCTGCTTGTCCACAGTTTAGGTAGGGTGCTGGAGACAGGTGTGGCATTGGGGCAATCTATCTTTCCCAGTAGTCAGCATTACCAAACCCAGGTGCAGTCATTGTGGTAACCTGTCATCTTCTTTGTCATAACAATAAGCTTTTTCCATTAAACAATTTAAATGCCATATTGATCAGATCTCTAACAAGTTGAGGACCATTATCTATTAAGTATATCTGAGCTAAACAAACCTAGGTTTAACCTTGAAAACATATCTAACATGACTATAAGTTTGATTATTATAGGTGACTGACTACTACTAATCTGTATTTCTTAATTATACATTACATTTTAAAATGAGCTGTACAGGTACACTACCTTCAACAAGAGTAGAAACATAAATACAGTATAACAAAAATAACCTTAAATTTGTATCATTATATAAAAATCCATGCCAATGTGAAATATTTGAGAATAGTAGTTGTGTTTTAGTTTAAAAGTAGATTCAGAAACCTACTTTCTTTATCCTATGATTTTTATTTTAAAAATAAATTCAATAATCTACCTTTTCATATACCCCCCTTTAAAAAAAATATAGATCCCTGAATCTAATCTCCTTTGTTTAGTTTACTCCTTGACAAATAACAACTTGCAAACAACCCCCTCTAAACAATGACAAACTTCCACTGAATGATCAGAATCCACCTGCCCCACCTCTTGGGAATGTGGGGATTGTGTTCTCTAGATTGCTTCCTGTTTTCTGGGGAGCAACAGAAAATTGGGATAATGGTCAAGTCCTGGGAGAACTAGCTGTACTATTTTTTTGTTTAGTCTCTGTGTGATGGGAAAGTGTAGAGCTTATCTGAAGCCTTGGCTGGAGTAGTCTGTGAGGCTAGACCGTCTTAGCAGCTTTGATGTTGTTCTGGATGTAGATTTTTGAGGAAACTGTAAATGAGGTGTTCTGAAGCTGGATTACTTGTCTTGTCTTTACTTGTATCTGGTCCTTTTGTTCTGAAAACGTAAGAACTTTTAAAGGTAACATACATTATCTGTATTAACAAAAGTATGGAATCTGAGGAGTGCCCAAGTCAGATAACGATAGTTTGTTTCATGTTTGAGCAGGTAAAAGACATCTATCAACTTTTTAAGTCTGTTTGGACTGTATAACCAAACCATTATGAGGACTCTGTAGCCAACATGATTTATCATGTCTCATCCAGTCTCAGAACTGTTCCCATATAGAGGGATCAACATACATGTCACCTGTTCTGCAGTCTTTCCTGGCTTCCTCCCTCATGTCTGCAGTCAATGTTATGGTAAAAGTAAAACGGTGCCATTCCCCAAGTGGTAGCAGTGGGCAGTGGGCATGAGACCATGGCAGGCCATGAAGGCAGCCAGTCCCAGGCAGGGAGCCACACAGTGGGTAAGAGACAGAGACCTGGATAGGCATGCCATGCAGAGAAAGTAGGTATTCATTTAGTGGGTTATGGAGGAGAAAGGGAAAGGGGGAAGGGGAGAAGGGACAAGAGTAGAGAGAGAGACAGAGAGTGAGAAAAAGAAACAGAGAAAGAGAAGGGAGAAAGGGGAGAAGAGAGGCAGAAGTTGCCTCTTTGGGAGAGAGGCGGAAAAGGAAGGAACTCAGGCTAGAAGCAGAAGGAAGATCTGCTTGCCTCAGGAGATGGGGGAGGGAGTAGGCGGGGCTTGTCTCTTAAAGGAACAGGACAGACCATTACATTCCCATCTTTTTTTATAATACGAAGGTGGAAGGTTAGGCACAACAGGTTAGAGGAATTGAGCTGACAGATTTTCAAGACTGCTTCCTGCTTATTTGTGAGTGTCATCTTGGAGGGGAACCTGAGGAAGCTGGGTGTTGGTCACATCCTGAGGTAGCTGGTCTCTGTGTGCCTGTCCAGTGTTTTGTGGTATGGAAATGTCTGGTGTCTCTTATACCTGTTTAAAGTATTGGCAGAACAGAGGACAAAGTTAAGTTTAGGAAAAAATTTTTTTGGACCAGGGAATTGAGAAGGGTGTATCTGACCTGTTTAAGGTGGATCCTTCAATTCGGCTCCCCGGAACTCACAAGAATTTTTGGGGTTTGTGAAAACATAAGTTTTAAACAGCAGCAGAATGATTGTGACAGATATTTTTTGCATAATGAAAAGAAATTTTAAGACTATGAAAGGTAGTGTGAAAGAAAATATCTTATTGAAATTTGTTTGGTGAGGCTGTCCTTTTAAATGATAAAACCTCCCAGCTGTCAAACTGCATCAGAGATATTTGAGAAGGATGAAATTTTACTTGAGGAGTTATTGATTGAAAAATGACTGAGAACTTATTTGGTTGGCACCTAGAGCTACTCCTCAGGGTCCTCCATGGTCACTGAAGGTCATATTTTTTCTTTTGCTGTTTAGCACAGGGCCTACCAGGCTCCAGAAGATCTGTGAGTTAAGAAATCTGTAGGAAGACAAGCCTGCCTTGACCTGAGCAACTAGGCTGTCGATTCCAGCGATTCTGTCCACTGTCTGGAGATCTTCAGTTTAGATGAAAGGCAGTTTTTCACAGTGGTCAGCGCTTGGCAGTTGAAATGAATTGCAGATGGATATTGTTTTGTGCCCATTTGTCTTCTGTCTTCTTTGGAGGAAGTAGAGTGCTGCTGCTAGAAGCCAACCTGTCTCTTTTTGTTATGAAAAGTTTTCTAATAATTAAATATTTAAATGCCATAATTCCCAGATCTCTGAGCAGTTGAGAGCTGTTTACCAGGTATAGATGAATTATAACTACAGTATAGAATCTTCCTGGAGAGCTGGGTCCAAGCTTGACTGTACTGGCTCTCAACTTAGCAGGTAAGATTTATACATGTAAAAGACAGAAGAAGAAGAAAATGCTTGTAGTAGAAGCTTAACAGTAGAACTGACAATAGTAGAGAACAGCTTAATGTATTTTAAAGCAGGATTGAATTAAATATAAAGTATTTTTATAAGAGACTTAAAAGTACATACCAGTTTAAAACATGAGACTTATTGCTTTGTTAATCTGGAATGAGATACAATGGGCAGACAGTTATAACATTTAACAGTAAACACAGTTGCATTTAAGTTACATGTGTATACACACACACACACACACACACACACACACAGTGAACAGGAATTGGGTGAAATGAATGCTCTTGGTGGGCCCTACCAAAGGCATGCCATTGCGCAAAACACACATGCAACAGAGCCAGCAAGAGGAATTTAGAGACAAAAACATAAGTAAACCAGAGGACCAGGCAAGGTATACCTCAGTAAAGATGGTGGGACTTGGTCCCCTGACCTGACTCTCAGATAAGATGGTGGTGAAGTCACCTGACCTCAGTTAAGATGGCGAAGGTCACATATTGTATGTAAAAGCCACATTTTTTGAGCCATGGGAGTTTTAAACATAATAACAAAAGAGACCTAGTAGTGTGATCTGCCCAGTAGCTGAGTCACTCCACCACAAGCTGCGGCAGGGAGCAAAGGCTGGAACTGAAAACAGCTGCCTCGCAGGACCAATCGTTTTCCACAGGACCAGCAGCAGTGGTGGCAGAGAAAGTTTGAGGAAAAGCTGAGCTGGCAGGACACTGGCAGAGCATTTACAGGAGGGTGGCTGATAGTCTGAGGTTCATATTCCATAGCTGAAAACGTGAAAACCTACGGAAACAGCGAACAAACACCGCAGGGCCTATAAAGGACGTCTCCTCTCTACAGGCAGGGTGCTAATGAAACAGTGAACAAACACCACAGGGCCTATAGAAGGACGTCTCCTCTCTACAGGCGGGGTGCTAAAGCCTGACCGACTCCAGTCTGGGAGACTCGGATGCCAGAGACTAGCGGCCGCTCTGAGCCGTCTCTCATGGTGGGGACCACTTGTGAGTGGTCCAAAAGAAAAGAAAGGAGAAAGAAAAATCCAAGGGACCCCCAACCCCAAATCTAATGCACCACACAGCATGTACAGTGCTAGCATGGAAGGACTAACCCTGGGTAGTCCAGTCACATATTAAGCTATGGGAAGCAACCAGAGATGAATGTCAGTGATTGGGGGCTGGAAGGGGAAAACTCACCACTGAAGCTGCTACTGTGTGTAGAGGTTGGCGTTCAGGCAGACAGAACACAGAGCTGTTGTAAAGAAACCTGGTTCCCAAGCCCAGTGTTCCACGTGTCCTCAGCCAGCCAGTCCATGGGCAAGAGGAAATGCGGAGAGAGCCTGGCCGAGTCATAAGCACCAATGTTATGGTAAAAGTAAAATGACACCATTGCCCGAGTGGCTGGAGCGGGCAGTGGGCCACGAGGAGCTGTGGTGGTAAAATGCTGTGGTTTCCCGAGTGGCCAGCGAGTCCCAGGCCGGGAGCCGCTTGGTGGGTGAGAGTGAGAGACAGAGACACGCTATGCAGAGAAGCGGGTATTTACTCGGTGGGTTATGGAGAGGAAAGGGAAAGGGGGAAGGGAGGAAGGGAGAAGAGGAAAGCGGGGGAGAAGGGGAGAGAGGAGAGGAGCCATGGCAGCAGCTACCTCTTTGGGAGAGAGATGGAAAGGAAAGAACTCAGGCTGGTAGCAGAAGGAAGATCTGCTTGCCTCAGTGAACGGGGGTGGGGGTGGGGGTGGCTTGTCTCTTAAAGGGACAGGACAGACCATTACAGTCAAGATCCTCAGGAGGTCTCCTCTGATCCAATCTTATCTTTATTAATTTTGGAGGAATTCATAGCTTTTCGTTTCCTGCGGAAACAAAAGCACAACCTCTCCCCCAATGCAATACATTTCCCAACTTGCATTCTGAAGCCAAGACATCTCTAAAGTATATAGGCTGGTTTCATTCAGCAGGTTCCTTTACAACAACTTAATAGCTTTTGTAAGACTAGGACTTGCTGGGGTAGGGCTCACTAGCAGGGACTGAA
>PVIU01015530.1:0-47940 GCA_004026605.1 Ondatra zibethicus
AAAGACACTTAAGAAAATGTTCAACATCCTTAGTCATCAGAGAAATGCAAATCAAAACAACTCTGAGATTCCATCTTACACCTGTGGCCAAGATCAAAAACACTGATGACAACTTATGCTGGAGAGGCTGTGGAGAAAAGGGAACACTTCTGCATTGCTGGTGGGAATGCAAGCTGGTACAACCCCTATGGATGTCAGTATGGCGATTTCTCAGAAAATTAGGAAATAACCTTCCTCAAGACCCAGTAATACCACTTTTACGTATATACCCAAAAGATGCTCAATCGTGCCACAGGACATGTGCTCAACTATGTTCATAGCAGCTTTATTTGTCATAGCCAGAAACTGGAAACAACCTAAATGCCCCTTGATCAAAGAATGGATAAAAAAAAATGTGGTACATTTACACAATGGAGTACTACATAGCAGAAAAAAATAACGACAGCCTAAATTTTGCAGGAAAATGGATGGAACTAGAAAGCATTATTTTGAGTGAGGTAACCCAGACACAGGAAGACAACCATCACATGTACTCACTCATAGGTGGTTTTTAAACATAAGGCAAAGAAAACCATCTTACAAACCACAATCCCAGAGAACTTAGACAACAATACGGACACTAAGAGAGACCTACATAGATATAATCTACGTGGGAAGTAGAAAGTATAAAAAGACAAGATCTCCTGAATAAATTGGGAGCATGGGGACCTTGGTGGAGGGTTGAGGGAGGGAGGGAGGGGTGTGGCAGGGAGGGGAGCAGAGAAAAATAAAAAAAAATAAAAAAATTAAAAAAAATTTAATAAACCTTAGTATATATTTTATCAAGTAAAACAGGTCAAAGAGAAAAGAAAAAAGGAAGGCATGACTTTTCAGGGACCACTATTATAGCAATCCAACATGGCCAGTGCTCTACATAGAAAGAAACAAAGAAGGCTTGCAAGCACAAAGAATGTCTTTAGAAGGAATAAAACCAATGCCGCAAGAGCAGTGGCCTCCAAAGACCAAAACTGAGAGGAAAGGGGCAGCTACGCACTGCCTACTGTCACCCTCTGCATCCTTCCTCCGATATGAGATGCACTTATCAGGTTTCAAAAGTGGAAGACACTGGAGGGTTTCTGCATATTATATATATCAAGATTTAACTGAGAGACGTTGAAAAGTTGGGAGGAACACAGGCATTATATTACGGAGAGTGTTACATTTGTTTTTATAAGTTACTAAGAAAAAACAAATACCCCATTGCTCTCTACTTTCTCTCTCACATACACATAAACAATTAAGACAAAGCAAATGACTAAATTAGTACCGTGTCTATCTATTAAATTAACAAGCAATCTTTGAAACTTATAATATCAAAATTAAGAATGTAGAGGAATTGGCAGCTTCACATATTGCTATTAGAAGAGCAACTTTAGCTGGGCAGTGGTGGCACACACCTTTAATTCCAGCCCTCACAGGTGGATCTCTGTGAGTCTGAGGCCAGCCTGGTCTACAAAAGCTAGTTCCAGGACAGCCAAGGCTACATAGAGAAACCTTGTCTTAAAAAACCAAAAGAGAGAAAGAGAGAGAGAGAAACTTACTAATGCACCTTCTGAAATGTGTGTGTGAATGCTTACTAATGTGTAATATACTACTGGACTAAGGGTATCACTTGCTAATGTGTAATATACTACTGGACTAAGGGTATCACTTGCTAATGTGTAATATACTACTGGACTAAGGGTTTCACTCACTAATGTGTAATATACTACTGGACTAAGGGTATCACTCACTAATGTGTAATATACTACTGGACTTAGGGTATCACTTACTAATGTGTAATATACTACTGGATTAAGGGTATCACTTACCAATGTGAAATATACTACTGGATTAAGGGTATCAAAAGCCTTAAAGTGTGCATAATTTGGTCTACAAATTGGGATTTTGCTGATGATGAGGTATGCATCCATATGGGTTTATGTTACAGCCTAGAGAAAGTCCTTCAAATAATAAATCTAGCAATCACCCTATACAAAGGGCCAGTGTTGCCTAGTAACACTGCAGTGGAACTCAACAGTTAACTCATCCAAGTTCAAAGAGCTTCAAACATGCATCTTAGAATCATATTCTTTAATAAATATGGACTACCAATATTCAACAACTTGAAGAAAAGCCATTCACATGAAAGATTAACACAGCACAAAAGAATTTCACCAAAATTAATATGATACAGAAATAAGACAGAACACTATCTCCATGACATTTTGACAGTATGTGTATTGGGTACCTCCAAAATTACAGATCAAAGCCTCCAAAATTCAAAAGGAAAATCATTTGTAATTAGATTTCTGTACCAGCAACCAAATTGTTGATGAAGCTTAAAACAAGAATAGAAACACTTTTAGATTTTCAAGAACTCTACAATATATCTCCACCTCTCCCTTTGTTAGGATGCTATAACCTCCAATAAAGAAAGAGAATGAGATAAGAAAACAAGATATAACACTTAATACAGGAAAAAGGCGAAGACCCAAAATGACAGCAATATGGTAGATCCAGAAACTAACCAAACTAGATTGAAGCAATTCTCCCACTGGCCATTCCCTATCTCAATAAATGACAGGAACTCAAGCTAAGACAGGCAGCCACTTTGATTCCCCCTCAAACCCCACATTCAATGTCTTCACTATTCTACCTCCTAAACAGCTTTATTAACCTCATCTCTTTCTATCGTCATTGCTACCACCACATTCTAAGACTCCATCATCTCTCACCTAGGCTATCGCACCAGCCTGTTAACTAGATACCATACCGCGAACAGCAGAGTTTCCACATACGCCAGCTATTTTATTGCTAACACAATAAGACCACGTCACATGACCTAAAACCCCTTTCTAGCCTCTCGTTTCATCGAGAATGAAACATCTTCAAACCTAGGCCCTCGGGTTCTACAGAATCTACTCCTGACCACAGCAAGAATCTCGTGTCTGCCTCTCATCTCTATCCAACCACAGTGGTCCTCAAACCCCAGAGTTCAAAGCATCTTCCTGACTTTGCACGTGCTTACCTCTTTACATTTGATCCCCTAACTTTCACACTAAATTAGACACATCTTCCGTGACTCAACTTAAATGTCATCTCAGAGAGAGTTCTCCTGAACACCCACTCTCAATCAATCCCTCACTAGGTCACTCTTCCTTATTTCCTTTTCTTGGTGAATTAAAAAGAAGAGGTTTTGTTGACTGGATTAGAGAAGGTTCCCTAATGGAACAGTACACTATTAAATGAGGTTATTTCTTAAAGTAGTTAGGATTTATGAACAACAAGTTTTAATCATTAGAACAGGGTAGATGGGGCTAGAATTTGTTCTATTAGAAGAGCATCTTTTAAAGCTATAATAGACATGGCAGTATCAAATGACACAGAGACAGTGAGGGTGACAGAGCCAATGAGAAAGCATAGAACAAGTCCACATGTGACATGAATGACACCTGACGAGATCTACTTGAACTGGCACTGCGAGAGAATGGACAAAGAATGATACTGGCCCAATCAGTTATCCATATGGCAGGATATCTATGTCTGTATCTTGTTCTATATCCTACAGCAGAGAAAAGAAAACTAATTTCTATTTAAATATCAGGAAAAGTAAAAATTGTTAAAATTCTTGGAAGGATGTATGGCTATTAAAGAGACCAGAATTTCTTAAAACTCTGCCTCTTCCCTCTTTCTTTATGTATATTCTTTTTCTTCTCTGTCCTGCTTCTCTTCAAAATCGAAGTATTAACGAATCTGAGTTCATTAAAATTAAGACTCCTAGGGGCTGGAGAGATGGCTCAGAGGTTAAGAGCACTGGCTGCTCTTCTAGAGGTCCTGAGTTCAATTCCCAGCACCCACATAGTGGCTCACAACCATCTGTAATGAGATCTGGCACCCTCTTCAGGTGTGCAGGCATACATTCAGGTGGAACGCTGTATGCATAATAAAATTGAAACTCTTGAATATTATCAGTGCCAAAGAAAAACTCCAAGTCATAGCCTGCATGCAGGTATTTCTAATACATGTAATTACCAAAAGCTTAAAGTCTAAAATACACGAATAATGCTTTCAAATCTATACACATAAACAAACAGCTCACTGAAAAGATGAGTAAAGACTATCTCCAAAAGTAGAAACTGAATTGGCAGTGAGCACATAGACAGATTGTCACAGAGATCGGAGAGATATAAGCTAAAACCAGATGAAATACCATTTCACACTGTATTGGCTTGACAAAAGCCGAAGTCTGCAACACTGCCATGGTTTGAATGTGAAATGTTCTGATAGGTTCGTGTGTTGGAAGATTTGGTCCCTGCTGGTAGTGCTGTTTGGGAAGACTATGGCACTTTTAGGCACTGAACTCATGATGCGGGAGGCAGGTTGAAGTTTTATAGCCTGCTCCCACCTTTTGTTCTGTTTCTTGAGAGCTGATAAAATGTAACCAGCCAGCTTCCTCCTCCGACCACCACACCTCTCCTGCCTGTTGCCAAGTCTTCCCACCATGACCTGCTGTATCCTTCTGGAACAGCACACCAAAATAAACCCTTGGTCCTCTAAGCTGCTTCTGTCAAGGCATCTGATCACAGCAACAGAAGACAAACTATCACACCAGGTAACAGTGAGGCTACAAGAAACTCTCCTACCTTTCTAGTAAAAGGAAACAGACACTAACTATGTGGCTACAGCCAAAAAACAAAAGCTACACACAGTCTAGGAGTGAGTAACTGTATTCCTAGGAACAGAGCATCAAGGAGCAGCTGACAGACTGTTTCCATCATCACACGTATTTTTCACTATGACCCACCCCGTACACTTATACTTATTTTACTGAAAATTCGCAAAATACTCTTTATCCTTACTACACATGACATGTTCTTAGAGTTTCCATGCTGGCTTGTTTCCCCTTCTTGAATGTTGTTATGACTCACTGTCTTGCTTTTACAGCACTAATAGATAAACATACCCAGGTAGAGAGATTCCGCCTGAAACAATGTTCTCATGTGCATCTTCTTGTATGGACACAATAGAATGTTCACTATGACATTCTTTGTCAGAAAAAAATATTTAATGGGCTGGAGAAATGGCTCTGTGGTTAAGAACACTGGCTGTTCTTCCAGAGGACCTAAGTTCAATTCCTAGCACCCACATGGCAGTTCATAACTGTCTATAACTCCAGTTCCAGATCTGCCATCATCACACAGACATGCATGCAGGCAAAACACCAATACATATAGAATAAGGATAAATAGCGGGGGCTGGAGAGATGGCTCAGCGGTTAAGAGCATTGCCTGCTCTTCCAAAGGTCCTGGGTTCAATTCCCAGCAACTACATGGTGGCTCACAACCATCTGTAATGAGGTCTGGTGCCTTCTTCTGGCCTGCGGGCATACACACAGACGGAATATTGTATACATAATGAATAAATAAATATTTTTAAAAAAATAGTTAAAAAAATTTAATAATGAATTAAAACCTGAGGATATTTCAAAGTGGGAGAGGCATGCTGAGGACATGTTTGTGGGGAATAGAATAGGGGAGTTATGAGTGTGCATGATAAAGATGCACTATATACATATATGAAATTGTCAAGGGATAAATAAAAAAATTAATAAATATTAATTTAAAATAGGGGTCATATTCACACAGTGAACTATGATATATTAATTCAAATGAAAGAATTATGTCTATGAATACAAATCTTACCAGCTTAAAAACTAGATAAATCAGGCATGGTAGTGCACTGACTATAAACCCAGCACTTAGGAGGCTGAAGCAGAATTCAAGTGAGTTCAAGACTAGCCTAGACAATATAGTAAGACCATGTCTCAAAAAATTTTTCTTAATTAAAAAGAAGGAAAAATAGCAAAACAAGAAAATTTCACATGAATATATAGAGCATATCACTTGGAAACACTTTTTACACATGCAAAATAACATACTGTTTGGAGACATATTTATGCATAGTAAATATATAAAATTTGGCCAGGCACAGTAGCACATGAATCTCAGCCCTAGGGAGAGGTAGATGGATCTCTGTAAGTGTGAGGCCATAGTGAGACAGGCTACATAGAGAGGGCCTATCTCAAAAAGATTTTATATATATATTCTATATATATAGAGAGAGAGAGAGAGACAGAGAGAGAGAGAGAGAGAGAGAGAATGACAATATGCTCAGGGAGAAAGAATGAGATTAAAAGAGAGAAAAAGCAATATGAAGAGCCAATTGAACATCTACATGCTAAAGTATTAAAACTGTCATCTTTAAATGAACCTGTTGCCTCCCAAAACAGCAGCTTCCTTCCAGACAGACTAAGCAAGCAAGCTAAAGACAGACACAGCCCAACTGAGCTCAATCATAAGAGCGCACACCACTCATCGTTTAAAATTACCCTCTTTAGTAATCAAGTACTTACACTGAGTATCTATTTTTAACTAAGTAACAAAATTCAGAACATGCACCAAAAAAATGCAACAGGTACTTGTGGGTGGATGAGATGTCACAGCAGATGCCCCAAACACAGCCATGCGCCAGTGAGGTTGAGTCATTTGCAATATGCCAAAAAAGGCTATTAAGGCTCAGCTGCCACAGGTTGCAGTGAGCTGCTCTGCCTTCCCCATTAGACTTGCCAGGCATCATTACAGAGTGCTGATCAGACACTTAGACATCATCAAGATTACAAAACTCACTAAAAATGACAAAGTACGGCATCCTGCAAATAGAACAAGCCTGTGATCAAGTTACCACATCAGAGAATTAACAAACTTTAGAAAGTTCATGGGATAATTCCCTGTCATTAACAGTGGCCCCTTGGGTCTCAGTATATATTCTATCTAAAATGATAAATCTGGAGTTGGGGAGATGGTTCAGTGGTTAAGAACACTTGTTGCTCTTGCAGAGAACCCAGGATTGGTTTCTAGTACCACATCATGGCTCACAACCCTATGCTAACTCCAGTTCGACAGATCCAACACCTTCTTCTAACCTCTACGGCACCAGGCGTGCACATGGTGCCCATATGTACATTCAGGTAAAAAACTCACATGCATAAAGCAAAATAAATAAATCTAAAAACGTAAATAAGTGTAAAATTTTTAAAAAATAAATCTAATGCTGTAATATATTTTTGCTATAATTTCAAAAGTGTCTGCTTGTTTGTCAGGGAATGTCAATTTTTAGAATGATGTATAATAGAATTAATTATGTTAGCAAGACAATAAAAAGTCTCCCAAGCCACAAGAACAAAACTACTCTGACCCTGTAAACTAAGTAACCTCTCTGTGAAACACCTATCCCATCTACCCACTCGCTTAGCCCATGAGGCACCATGGCAAACTCACAGAAGCATACAAATAAGTTCAGTAAGATCTCTGTCCTTAAGAGACTGATGGCCTAGCAATGGAGCTTAAAAGCGCACATAGTCCTAAAGATACAGAAAAATCCAAGGTCCATAAGGGAAGTAAGGATGAATTACCACACTTTAAAAAAAAAAAGAATCTTGCTTTTATTTGGATCTTGCCTATGTGTTCGGCTTATCAATCAAATAAGGAAAATGGGTACTAAAATAGCATCTCTTCAAGGGCAGCTAGCTACAGTTACTAACAAGATTGTCCTTACAACCTCCTCAGATGATACTTTCTGTGTGCACTGTGCCCTACATGGAGTAAACAAAAATTAGACTATGGATTCCAATTAAAGCCCATAACCCTGAGCACTACAGGTCTAAAAGAAAGAGAAACACTAGTCAATGAAATGGTTCAGTGCGTAAAAAGGCACTTGCCATCCAAGCCTGACAACCTAAGATCAATCCTGGGACTCAGGTTATCCTCTGACTTTCACATATGCATTTTGGGTATATTCATGTTCACACACAGAGACAGATGAAATATAAATAGATAATAGGATAAAAAGCCTAATAAGTATAACTAAGAGAAAACCAAAAATGCAACATACGGGGCCACTCATCTCCTGGACCCCTCTCTGACGCTGCTACTGTACTTCTCAATAAAACCTTGCTTGCTTGCTCTCTCTCTCCCTCACTCTCTCTCTCTCTCTCTCTCTCACACACACACACACACACAAAGTGGCATTTCTAGTAAGAAAAAAATGGGGAAATGTCAAAACATCAAAAAGTCACTGGACAGACCTCCCAAAGACAAAAGCTGGGAACCAATAATGACAGATACTTTACTCCCTGGTTACAAAGAGGGTACACCCCACCAAACACATCAGAAATTGGGAAGATCATATATTGAAAATGTATAAAATGTGCCTAATGTGTCAAGCACACTGCAGTGTTGAGGTCTCACCTCCTGGCTGCATGGTTGAGTGGCTGTGGTGTCTGTTATCCCAGCTACTCAGGAGGCTGAGGCAGGAGGATGACATAAAAAGACATGACCATCATATAGACATGTATCGGATGCGCTGAGGTGGAACAACACTGCTATAGTGCTCTTGGGAAAGGGGGATACAGTTCTGATTTGAATGCAAGAAAGCATCATATAGAGGGAGGGACAGATCACAAGATATCTAGCCAATATTCTTTAAGAATGCCAAGGTCAAGCTGGGTGGTGGTGGCACACGCCTTTAATCCCCACACTTGAGAGGCAGTGGCAGGTAGATCTCTGTGAGTTCAAGGCCAGCCTGCTCTACAGAGTGAGTTCTAGGACAGCCAAGGCTGTTACACAGAAAAACCCTGTCTTGAAAAACAAAACAAAGAACAAAGAATGTCAAGGTCATTCAAGACAAAGAAAGGGGCTGGAGAGACAACTCCAGCGGTTAAGAGCATTGCCTGCTCTTCCAAAGGTTCTGAGTTCAATTCCCAGCAACCACATGGTGGCTCACAACCATCTGTAATGAGGTCTGGTGCCCTCTTCTGGCCTGCAGGTATACATATAGACAGAATATTGTATACATAATAAATAAATAAATATTTTAAAAAAGACAAAGAAAGACAAAAAAAGACAGGTTAGAGAAACTGAGGATACTGACAAATACAATTTGTATTCTGGATTAATCATGGTCCATGAAAGAGGAAAACAGCTAATCTCAAATAAGAACTATAAAATGATCAATAATGGTAAAACAATGTGAATTTCTGTCCTACTTTGCTTCTCTGGTGCTCTGAGAAACACTGGGCACAAACAACTTAAGGGATGGGTTTATTACACCTTACAGGCTCTAGTCCGTCACTGAGAGAAGCGAGGGCAGGAACATAAGCAGGAACCTGGAAGTAAGAACTGAGAGCCAGACCTTGGAGGGGTGCTGACTGCTAACTTGCTCCCCCAGGATACCCAGCTACACTTCTCATAAAGCCAGGCTGACATGCCCAAGATGTCTCTGCCTACCAGACTGAGCCTTCTTCCTCCATCATTTGAAAATCATGAAAATGCCCTTCCGACATGCCCACAGGTCAGTCTTATAGAAGCAATTCAACTGAGGGTCCCTCTTCCTAGGTCTGTCAAGTTGACAACCAAGATTACTACTGCAATTTCCTATACTATTTTTCCATCTTTTCTGTAGATCTAATTTTATTTCCAGATGAAATATATAGCAGGTTTTTCCACTTCTTTTTTCTTTGTTTTTTGTTTTGTTTATGGGTTTTTTGTTTTGTATTTAATACAACATATCCAGGTGTGAGACTGGACGTTTTAACCTCATTGTGAAGAGGTGTCTCATTCTGGCTAGCTATTGTATTTTTGTATTAAGGGAGATTACCAAATGATGGCAGACACGGCAGCTCTAAACCCAATTCTTACAGTACGTCAGGTTGCAGGAAACAAGAAAACAAGCCAATGAAAGAAGAACACACACACTGAAACCCAAAGAGATAAGCCAGAAAAGAAAACATGAACAGTCCCAGTAGAAATAAATGTCCACACACGGACATACACACTTATGAAATAAGAAGTATAAAATGTCAAAAATTAAACAAAACCAAATGAATTAGGAACTGGCATGTAACTCTATGGTCAAGTTCCTCACTAGCATGTGTGAGACACTAAGTTCAATCCTCAGCGTGCACGTGCACACACACACACACACACACACACACACACACACACACACACACACAAACTTTTTTTAACTCAACTAGATCAGCCAGTAATGAGAGCATGATTTGAAAGCTACCTGTGATGGTCAATTTTAATGAATCCGGTAAGAACGGTTTATTGTAAAGTAAAGGCTGAGTTAGTTCTGTACATACCCAGACTTCAAGTCCGTTATTCTCAAACAGTTTGTAGCATCCAGTCCCACCTTTCCATTTCGGACCACGCTAGATATGAATGGGGACAGCATTGGAGAAATTCGGTTCAAGGCAATTTCTGGAGACATTTTAACTTGCTTTATGAGTCACCACTGAAAGTAGAAAGAAAGTAAAGTGATCAGTTTACCAGATACAATACAGAGATACAGACGTAACAAGTTTCCTGAAAGCTAGCAGGGTACTCAGAATGTCTCTCTATGAGCAAGTGTTCTGTAACCCAGTAACACCTCTACCATTAGTCTTCTGGAAGAAACCAGATCCCTGCTGCTCAGGTAGTCAGGGCATGGGCAGCTCCATGCTTTTCAAGAATGAAAGGAACCCTTGAAGAACAATCCCCTCCTCCTCTCCAAAGACGATCCTCCATTAGCACAGTCCCCTTAAGCTGCACAGCTTCACAGCACAACCGGCCCTTCCAATTTGGTTGAGATGGAGAAGCCTTCCTTAACAGTCCCTTCCCAGGAACACACAAAACACATGTCACTGAGTTAGGAAGCCCTCCATCCATGTCTCCATGAGGACAAAGAGCTTAATGAATGACAACATACAAAACTCTAAAGCAAACACAACCAATTATTACTTACTAGAAATCATTTACAGCTGAATCCCTTTCTTAATAAGTCCTTCCATGGTGGATTGTAATTACCTGTATACATGAACTCTCCCCAATAAGACCACAACGCAAAAGTCTCACATTAACAAATGCATCATACACTTAGTCTTCAGTAACATTTTAATAATAAATAAATTAAGTGGTAAGTTCAAATAATAGATTTTTAGCCAAATTTGAAGCAAGCTTTATTAACTACTGGCCAGGACCATGGATACTGGTCAGGTCTATACCTGAGACCCACGCTGAGAATATGGTCTCAAATAATAGGTTTAATAAAAAAATAAACTTCAAAAGTATTTTAAATAAATGATTAAGGGAAGCAAAGCTGAAGAAATATTTAGGGATGGAGAGAATATACCCTCAAAAACTGATAGGGTAGGGGGCACCTGAGGAAACAGTTCAGTGAGCAAAATGCTTGCTTAGCATTTATGAACATGCATGAGTTCAGACCCACAGCAACCACATAAAAGCCAGTCCCAGAGACACACATATGTAACCCAGCACTCGGGCTTGCAGCATGGCAGATTCCCAGGGCTCACCAGCCAGCCAGTCTAGCCAAAATGGTAGACTCCAAGGTCAATGAGAGACCATTTCAAAACCTAAGGTAGAGAATGAGAGTAGGCAACATTCGGCACTGACTTCTATCTACCATACGCACACACCAAGATGAATGGAAATGCACAGACATAGTCACTATACATATACACATAAATATATCATGCACACACATACACTATACATAGACACACAAATATATCATGTACACACATACACTATACATATACACAAATATACCATGCACACACATACACTACACATACACACACAAATATATCATCTA
Organism: Ondatra zibethicus; assembly: GCA_004026605.1. Lineage (NCBI taxonomy): Eukaryota > Metazoa > Chordata > Mammalia > Rodentia > Cricetidae > Ondatra > Ondatra zibethicus. Next base: position 11,737 of record PVIU01015530.1, read on the forward strand.
CACACATACACTATACATATACACAAATATACCATGCACACACATACACTACACATACACACACAAATATATCATGTACACACATACACTATACATATACACACAAATATACCATGCACACACATACACTATACATATACATGCAAATATACCATGTACACACACATACACTATGCATATACATGCAAATATACCATGCACACACATACACTATACATATACACGCAAATATACCATGTACACACACATACACTATACATATACACACAAATATACCATGCACACACACATATATACTATACATATGCACACAAATATGCCATGCACACACACACATACACAAATGACAGGGGAATAAATGCAGTAGAATCTGAGAAATAAGTGAAGCAAAAAAAATGTACTTAACACTTAAATTATAAAAACATACTCTTGTCTAGATACTAAGAAACAAAAAGAAATTGGGTCTTTTTGGTCTTTGATTTTTCAGGTTCTATGCCACAATATCTATACCCTTGATAATACAAAAGCAATAAATCACATCAACACTACTTGGATATTAAAGGAGCTGGAGGAGAGAGTGCATGAATTCCTAATAGACTTCTAAATGGAAGCTGCTACTTTAGAGGTGAATAAGTCAATTCAAATGATCGTTGTCTTTTCAAACTGAAAGGTTAATCCCACATTGAGAGCTAATTAATTTCCACCCAGTTACAATTCTGAGTGCCTGCTGTTCTGGTTCTAGTTTCTACACACTGCGGCACATAAAGACTTACAAGCTCTGCTAAACTGAATACTTGCTTTATCATCTTGGATAGCAGTAAAGGAATGACTATAGGAAACACCATGGTGACACCGTGACGCCACCCAGAAATATTCCTGAAACGGTTAAGCTTTATATTACATGCTTTAGTTCCAACGATTCTTTTTCTAACTCCTTGATAGATGCCTTCCCAATACCATTCTAATACATCATCACAAAGCATGAGTAAATGCTTCCTCTGATGTACTATCATAAAATAATATACATTTTATAGCATCGCATCACTCATAAAGCACTTCTATATGCAGTGTTGCCATCCATAGCCTGTATAAGGCTGGTTTCTAATTCCCATTTCTCAAATGACATGGGTAACTGTTTTTTGAATAATATACTATCACCTTGACAACTTTTCTTTCTAAATTCTGCAGTACTTCTACCTGATTTCTTCCCACCAATGTCACAGTTCCTGAAGGGGATGCTTATTTACACCACAGGAATAGCCATCTGGTAGAAGCAAACAGAAAGATCTCTCATGACAACAAATGATTTTTGTCATGATTTTTTTTCCCCACAGTACCTACCATTTTACCTCAGATTTCTTAAGAAATAGAAACAAAACTAGCACATTCTAAACATCACACATGAGCTATTACTCACCTCTCTGGACAGCTATCCACTACCCCCCCACACACACAAAGCAGTTTCTTAATGACTATTGTTTCCATCTTATAAATACAAAACTAAAGGCCAGCAAGACCAAGCGACTTAATGTCGCGCACAGAGCAAACAGAAGGATTAGAATTCAAATCCAGCCCCTCTCAAAGTCCGCTATTCCTGCTTTCTTCTCAAGCAGTCATTTCATTGGCCACTGCAGAAAGCATCAAGGTGTAGTTTTAAAGCGCACACCTTGTCAAATTTGAGGACATGGTCAGGAATTTATCCACATGATTGCTTTACAACTAGAAATCAACTAGGCTACTGCTGACCGAGGGCTAATGCCAGCCTGAATGATTCACTAGCTAAATGCCAAAAGAAACAAGCCGACTACAGACGCCAAACCACGCTAGTGATTATGACAGCCTCTTCCACTGCAGCAAGTGTCAAGACTTTCGGATCACACCTGAGGGAATGGATTTCTGTCTTTATTTCCAGAGCGGCCATAATACAATTTTTGACTGTGCAAGGTTTTGTGCAGCTCTAAGATGTTTCACTTTTGAAGTGGGAATTCTCTAACAAAGAGGAAAAGTATATTGACTCCAAAACCAGGAATTTGAAGAAAAAAAAAGGGTCCTTTGGTACAATATGCAGGGATATGTATGGGTTGGAAACATACCCCTCCACATACACACACACAAACCCTCTTTTACATATGGCATCATTATAACGGATCTCACAGAGGCAGGAAATTTTGGTGGCCAGCTTTCTTGAATGCTTGTTTTGCAATTTGTATTTCTTTCCTGATTTTGACGTATTGCAGGAGGAAATGCAAATGTGTAATATTTATAGATATCTGCTGCCGCAAGGTAAGGTCGCATGAGGTCTTTCGGTGGGCTGGCTATCTGGGGAATACAAAGACGTATAACAAGCACCGACCAGGCTCTTGCAATTAGAAGGATGACAAACACGGAAACATGTGCCCCGTTGACGTCATGGAACGGAAAGGGGTGGCCTCCTGCTGCATCACGTTCACGTCATATGGCGCACGAGGGAAGTTACGTTGGGGGAGCAATTTCTCCACTGGGCAACATCGGGGAGGGACGGGGAGAGCGAACCGGTTCAGATCCAAAGAATGGCCGGCCACCCATTCTGAGGAAAACCTAAAGGGATCCGACCCTTTCTCCCAAATTGTATGATTCCCCCCATCAAGCGCAAAAAGAAGCGGGCTTCATTAGGGGCCAGGAGTGAGCAAGATGTGTGGAGAGAGATAAGCCTCGGGTCTTTGGGGCTCGTTCGTGAGGGGATCCGCGTGCTGGGGGCGAGCGGGGCATCTTTGGAACGCGGGCCTTCTCTTGAGGAAGAGGCTAGCTCTCTGGCCATACTCAAACATGGCTCTCTGCGCCACCTGTGCGACTGAGATCCAACCTCCCCGCACCAGCCCGGGTCCAGGTACCTGGAACTTAGTCCGATCAGTAACCGGCGACTAGACGGGGTACAGGTTACCCGAGCGCGCCCCCGACCGACGCACCGACCAGCGCGCGAACCGCGGGCCGGATGCGTGCGCGCTCCCCCGGACGTCCCGCCCCCCTCCGGAGCCGGGCGGGCGTGCGCGTGCCCGCGCCGAGCCCAGCCGGAAGCTAGGGAAGGCGGCCCGGTAGTGCCTGAAGGTTTGCCGTGGCGGCCGCCTCCAGCCAGGCGAGCAACGTCGCCACTCGCCGTGGCGGCTGAGTCCTGTGCCGTGAGGCGGGGCGGGAACATGGGTCCTAGAAGAACCGGGAGCCGCCGGAGGCCGGGGATGTTTCACGGGCATTAAAGTGGGCGACCCAAACAGGCGTGGGGGGGGGGAACCGGCCGCGTCGTTAAGGAGGAAGGAGCGGCGTCTCTGGTTACGGGTTCAGGCAAAGGGCAAAGGGCAGCGTCGGGGTCGAGCTAGAGCAAGGCCTAGTAATGGCGGCGTCTGGGGAGCCCGGGAGGCCCTGGCAGGAGGAGATGGCGGCAGCGGTGGTGGTGGTGGGTTCCTGCATGACCGACTTGGTCAGGTTAGTGCGGGGCCGCAGCGCAGGGTCTCGGGAGGGCGAACCACACTGTTGGGTGCTCGGGCCTCGGATCTGTGGGCACCCACCGTGGAGTTCTGCTGTAAGCTTCGGGTTTTCCACAGCGCGACTTCTGACGTGGAAAAGGCAGAATTCAAGTCTGGAAGTCAATGGCAAGGGAAGGGACTGGGCGTCGCTGAATGACAGCTCTGATGCCGAAAGACACCCCATTCCTCCCCCAAACACCTGCATCTGGTTTTTTGGCCAGGCTGTCCCATGATATTTTAACATCTGAGAGAATGAACCTAACATACAGGATAACTTACAGGGTTGTTATGAGGACTACAAGAAGTGTTTTGTCAACCAGGCCCTTCTGGGTATTACTCGGTTGAACACGTGTGAAATAAGGCGTCGAGGCAAAAGACACACCTTTTCACTCTGTCGATTGTTGGCATTCCTGCAGTGTTTCATACTTACAGTTTATTTTTGTGTAGAAATGCAACCGTGGGTCAACCTTGTGGTAAACCCAAGTGGGAGCCCGAAAAAAAAACATAAGAATTATAACTACTAATCACTATGATCAAACAGTGATGAAAAATATGCTAAATCAAAATAGTTGAGTTAGAAGACCTCATCTGTCCCTAAACCTTTTCCCGAATGATAAGAGAGAACCTTGAAAAAAGGCCTTGGTGTAATCAAAGTAACCAAATCCTCACACCAAACTACCTATATCTACTTTTAAAAATAGCTCCAGGGTCTTCACATATCCAACTTAATCTTGCTAAAAATAATTATAAATTTTTATCAGGGTCATCAAGATGTCTTAGGACAGTGTTTCTAAACCTGTAGGTCACGACCCTTTGGGGGTCCGCATATCAGATATATGATCCTTAATAATAGCAAAATTACAGCTATGAAATTGCAACGAAGAAAATTTGATGGTTGGATGTCACCCTAACATCAGGAACTGTATTAAAGGGTCACAGCAGTAGGAAGGTTGAGAACCACTGGCTTAGGGGGTAAAGGTGCTTGTCCGAAACCTGATGACCTGGGTTCAGTCCCTGGAGCCCACTGTGGTGGAAGGACAAAAACTGACTCTTGGGAGTTCTCTGACTTCCTTCCACATGTGTGATGCACACATACACACGCAATAGACAGGACAGATAAATCTATGTTATCAAATTAACAAACTCGACATAAAAGGATGGAACTCGAAAGGAGACTAGTAGAGGAAGCTGTGATTGACAAACACCTCAGACAATATGTTGCAGGGACTGGAGCCAACGACTCAACAGTTAACATCACTGTTTCACAGCCCCCAGTAATCCAGCCCCAGGGGATCCCCCACCTGGCCTCTGAGGGGATGCACTGTATTCCTGTACCCAAACCCACACATACACACACACAAATTAATAATTTAAAAATCACTTTTCAAAGTGTAGCAAGAACAAGAGAATTTCAAATAATTTAATTTGACACACTTTTGTATGTGTGGTGCTGGAATTGAACCCAGGTCCCTTGCATGCCAAGTGAGCACTTTACCATTGGACTACACTCCTAACCTTTCATTCTTTTGAGACAGAGTCTCACTAAGTCCCCCATGCTAGACTTGGACTGTGTAACTCAGGCGGGCCTTGATCTTGCTATCCTGCTATAGCAGGGATTACAGACCTACACCACCATGTCTGACTCCAAATTTTAAATTTTTATTTTTCAGAAATATTTGAGCTGCAGGCTTTCTGTATCACTTGGGAGGTAGGAATGATTTACCACATTTCTAAAAGGTTACTTAAAAAAATGTAACCTAGACTATGTATGACATACCAGACTTAAACATTTACTATCTGGAGCCTCATAGGAGCGTGTGCTGACTTCTCTGGAAAAGCATAAGCCTCCTGACCATTGTCTGCCACTAAAAAACAAACATGTCTGTCTTGGCGTAACTTGTGACAAGGTACCGTGTCATCCTCTTGGAGCCCGTCACAGCTAATTGATATTCCTAGTGGTTCTTCAAGAAAAGATAAAATGCAGTCTTCATTTTATATAAAAATGGGGAGTATGTTTAACTTTAGAAATAGTTCCCTCAAAAACATACCAAGTTGAGGGGTTGTTACTCAGTTGTGCTGGTGAAAAGTCCTGAGCTCAGTCCAGCACCTTCTGTGAATCACAGCAAATACTGCAAAGACCTCAGTACCTTCTGCGGGGCTTACTCCTCAGGCTCAGGGTGTGGGGAATAAGCAGTTGCAAAGGCTAAGTTTATGATGTTGGAATTTTAAAGTCCTATTTCAGAGATCAAAAAAGTTTAGGGGATATTAGTCCCCCTCAGTTTATAGATAAGTCATCCAGATTCATTCACTCAGATCTCTGCATAAAATTGCATCTGGCTCTGTTAGTTACAGATGTGTCATGAGTGTATTACTTTCCTATTGCTGCTGAAACAATTTGCCACAGATTTAATTGACTTCATATTATTGTAGCTCTGCGGTCAATCATAAGCCTTGCTTAGCACTCACTGAGCTAAAATCAAGGAGCCAGTAGGATAGGCTTCCTTTCTGAGGGATATAGGGAAGAATTTGGTTTTTCACTTTTGTACCTTCTCTACACTGATTTCATCAAGACCCCTTCATCTGCATAGTCAAAGATGCCATCATTCTGACTCTTACTCCATGTGCACTGAGAACCCTGTGGAACTGGAGAGATGGCTCAGTAGTCAAGAGCACTCTGCTCTTCCAGAGGATCCAGGTTCAGTTCCTTCACCAACATGGCAGCTCACAACTAACAGTAACTCAAATTCCAGTGGATCCAACTCCCTCACACACAAGCAGGTCAAACACCAATGCACATAAAAATAATAATGAATAAGAAAAGAACCCTTGTGATTGCATTGATCCCAGCCAGATAGCTCAAGATAATCACCTTCCTTTATAGTTTCTTATTAGCTTATTCATTGCTTTAATATTCCCTTGCTGGTATATGATGTATTTGCAAGTTGTAGAAATTATGACTATCTTTTGAGAATATTTTTACCAACACTGTAATATCAACATCAAATAACCATCACTTAGGGAACCTTTGTATCTTTTCAGTCCATCCTCACATTTGCAGATGAGATGACCAAGAGTTTAAATAGCTGACCCCTGATCACACAGCCAGTTAGAGGCATAATGAAAGCTGGAGCCCAGATCTTCCAGAGTTGTCTTTCCTCCTATCATTCTGTCTTTTTGTATAGTCTGTGTGAAAATTTATAGTCTCTATATTCATTGTGTATCTTGGACACTGATAAGGAATAACAACTAAAGCTCTTCAGAATTAAAAATAGCATCTTCATTTCTCTCCTTCATTTGTGCATTTAACCATAGTCAGCCTAGACATCATGCCTGTACTATAGAATCACTATAGAAATAAAACCGCTTCCCTAACTAAGCCTCTTTGGAAGGCATCCAAGTCCAACTTACTTTATATATTACTGTGTGCCAGACACTGCTAATTCAATCAATGAGCTTTTTTTCATTTTTAATTTTAGTTCTCTATGTGTAGTAAGCTCAGTGTAGTAATCATTTTTAAAACTCATTAGTTCATCCAACTGACACTGTTTAATACCCATCTGTATTTATCTATATTCTTTCTTCTTGAACACTCATGTCCAGGGTTTCGTGTTGTGTCAGGCATGATGGCTCATGCTTGGAATCCCACACTTGGGAAGTGGGAGAAAAGAATCATGACTTCAAGGTCATCCTTATTACACGTGGATTTTTAAGGACAGTCTGGGCTGCATGAAACCTTGTCTTTAAAAAAGGTTTCATGTTACGAAGGAAAGAGAAGTCAAGCCTGTTCTTAGGAGAGATAAAGTTCCTTGAAAATACATGGTCATTTTTTTGTGTGTTCAGTGTACAGTCCCTCTTTAATCATACTTTAAGTTCCTATTTCTTCTGTATCACCCATTTTTTTCAGTCATTCAATTAATTTTTATTGCATTTACACTATATACCAGTTTCTTTTTTACCCTACGTAAAAAAGATACCCAGACAAGAATGTCGGCTTTATGAAGCTACAGTAGGAGAGACAGTATCAGTAAAAATAAGCAGATCACATAGTGTGCTGGGTTAAATGCTTCCAAAGAAAATCACAAAAGGGAGCATAGGGTACTAAGTTTAGATCCTCAGCCAAAGAAAGCCTCCCTGAGAAGTGTGATTTTGCATAAGTACCTAAAGCAGGAAAGAAGCAAGAATACATTAACTGACAGAAGAACACTTGGGGCAAAGGGAATGGCTTATGCAAAGGCCCTGAAGGATTATCAAGAAGGAGTCTGTTATTTCTGAAGGAGAAAAGATTGGGGAAGAACGTTGGATCATACTCTGGATGGCTACAAAGCCACTGGATCTGAGAAGAGTGCTGTGACCTGACAATGTAACAGAGCGTGACGGCAAAGTTAAGAAACAGACAAATTCAGAGTGGATCTCTATAACCTCCAGGTTATTTGGAAGGGAGTGCACCTGAAAGGATTTGCTGAGGGGATCAAGCCAAATTTGTGTGGCTCTGCAGCTGCAAGGGGGAAATTGACCTTTGCCGAGAGACAAGAAGGGCAGTATCACACCTCAGGGTTGAGGAGTGAGGGCCGGAGTACCCATCAGACATCTGACCTAGTATATTAAAGGAGCAGATACAGGAGTGTAGCGTTCAGAGAAGTCCAGTCTGGAGATACAAATCCATAAATGTGAGGCATGATGAGATCACTGAGCTCTGAACTCCAGGAGCACTTCAATATTTCGAGGATATGTTTCATTTCCTGCCTCCCTTTCAGCCTCTCTGCAGCCCTAAACCTTGCTCTAAGACAGGTTTAATACACGTTTCCAAAGCAATCGACTGATGTCAGCCAACACCTGTGTTGTCGTTTCCATGCTGCCAATGGGAAGGGGTGGCTTCAGAGAGAAGGCTCAAATTCACTCAAACTTTAACTTTATCCTTAGCAAATCAGAAAATGATTGCTTAATTTGCAAAATATTTTAAGATACTGGAATAAGGGAAGCAGTGAACCTAGATTACTTTTTAAAAAAATAAAAAGGAAAAGAATACTTTTTAATGGGCTAAAGAGATAGCTCAGCAATTAAGAGCAACTGTTCTTGCAGAGGACCCAGGATCAGGTCCCAGCACCCACACTGGGTGGCTCACAACTGCCTGTAACTCCAGCTCCAGGGGCTCCAATGCCCTCTTCTGACCTCCATGGGCACCAGACACACACACTAGGTGCACATACATTTATGCAGGTAAACTCCCATTCTGCCTTCCTGATGCTGTTAGGAAGGTGAGGGGAAGTTAACAGAAATTTCCTTTTCATGCCAGCTTTGTAGCCTGGATTGGACTAAGGCATAGTATCATATTAGATCAGGAAAATCTCTTTAGGCTACATTTTCAATAAAGTAAAAACCAAAGAAACATTAGTCCAAAATTATCTGACAGTTCCCGATATTTGAAAAATATGCCATTATTCATGATTTCTGCTTTTAGTTTTTAAAAGTTTGCTTTTAAGTTGTAAGTCATATTTTAAAATCAGTATTTTTAAATATGTTTCTGTCACTTGTGTTCTGTAATGCCAAGAGAAATCATGAGAAATTTGCTAATTTTGATACCTCCAGTGAAAAGAGATGCTTTAAAAAGTCAATTCCAAATGACAAGAAAGAAGCAGAGTGTGATAGCAAGCACCTGCAATCCCAGCAGGAGAGGTGGAGGCAGGAGAATCAGTTCAAGGCCAGCCTTGGTTATGTAGGGAGTTCAAGATCGGCTAGGGCTACATGAGACCCTATCTGCTAAAAGGAGAGAGGGGAGGAGAAAGGGAGGGAGAGATTGCTGTTAGTAAGGTATCCATCCATCATCCCTCACTAGCTCTTCTGTGTTCTGGGGAAGGACAAAGATAAACGCCAGGGAATTTTGCTTCAAAACTTTGATGATTTGTATATAAAGACAGTGAAAATATGCTAGACACTGGGGAGATTGAAGTTAGTAAAGCATGAGCCATGCTCTGTAGCAAGTACCCACAAGTTCTCTGGAAGCACAGAGAAAGCTTACAAAAGGAGGTAGATGCTGAAGATGGGGAACCCCAAAACGACCTGAGATGATCCCACTGCTGTTCTCCCATGCTTCATCATGCTTAACCAAAGCTACCTTTTGAATATAATTGTGTGTGTGTGTGTGTGTGTGTGTGTGTGTGTGTGTGTGATTTGTTGTTTTGGGGTTAAGTTTGTTTTTTTTGAGACAGCGTTTCCCTGACTGTCCTGGAACTCATTTTGTAGACCAGGCTGGTCTCAAACTCACAAAGATCCACCTGCCTCTGCCTCCTGAGAGTTGGGATTAAAGGTGTACACCACTACTGCCCGGCTTGAATATGGTTTTAATCCCCACTTTTATGGCTTTGCAGGATAAACTTTCTTTGTATCATTTAAGAGTCCATGGCAAATTTGCAAGAATGTCTTTGAGATCTTAACCATTCACGTGAGCATTCAAACCTTTCAATATCGTTGCCTTATTTCACAGTTATTCTCTGACTAACTTGTCTTGAAGCGTGTCTTCTGCTACTGCCAAGTCAACTACAAATTATCTTTGTATATGGTTGGTTTGTTGTCTAAATAAAACTTGGTGGTTTTTCTTGTTTTTGTTTTAGGTCTGGGGTTTTTTGTTTTAGTTTGGTTTTTTTGTTTGTTTCCCAAATACATCACATCTTAAGTACTGACTTTTCCTTTTGTGGTCAGAAAAAAGAATCTTGAAATACAATTCTGTAATATTGCACAAAGTAATTTGTGCAGTAGCTTCTTGAGCACCCTCTATAAATTGCTGTGTGTGTGTGTTTTCCTTGAGATAAGGTCTTACTGTGTTGCCCAGGCTGGCCTCAGACTCAAGGGTTCAAGTGACCCCGCTTCCTCAGTCTCCTAACTAGTTAGGACTATGCTGCCATACCCACCTACAAATTATATTTTACAAATATTTTTATATATGCACATTTATTTTATAGTCGGTGTTTACCGTTAGTCAGAGCCATGCTATTTGGGGGTAGGGATTCTGATTAAGAGTCTTCATTTTTTTAAGTGAGAAATAAAGGTATGATTTTCAATTATTTGCTTCTTCAACCAAAGATCTTATAGAGTCTCGGTTTTGAAGTCCATTGGAGCCATCTTTGGTGGTACATACCTTTAAGTGGTGGTAATTTCAACATGTGAGAGGTGGAGACAGGAGTTAAAGGTCAGCTTCAGGTATGTTGCAAATTAGAGGACAGCCAAAGCTGCAAGAAATGCTATGTCAAAAACATTAAAAAATAAAATTTAGCCATGGTGGCACATGCCTTTAATCCCAGCACTTGGAAAGCAGAGGCAGAAAGGTCTTTGTGAGTTCCAAATGAGCCAGTGCTTCTTAATGAGACCCTCTCTCAAAAATGAATAAGAAAAATAGTTTGTTTTGCTGTCTTCAAACATAAGTATTTTTTTTTGGTTTTATGTTAAAGCCAAAAGAAAATAGACAATATATATTATCTAAAACAAGGGTAATTAAAAAAAAAGTACACTGTTTGTACTTAGGGTTTTATAGCACCTTGCTCAAGATTGCTACTTGGTGAATATAAGCTTGCATATCACATGTTCACTCATTCTGTGATGCTATAATATATACCTGGGTAATTTCATAAAGAAGTGGGCGCCCTCCTCACTCACCCTTACTTGAAAGGCATGAAGCTGTGGTGGTTTATACAAGTTCACCAGCCCAACCTGACTTCATGTGCTTAGTACTTTATATACTTAAGATTATGGAGGAGAGGACAGGAAAGAGAGGAGGGAGGGAGGGGAAACTTATCAGACTGGGAAAAATAATTGATTGATTAATTAATTAAAAATTTAAAAATAATTATGTTAAAACCATTTTATATATGATATATGATATTGTCTTGCTAACTATAGCTATATATATTTTTGTTTTAAAATATATATATGATTCTATTTTATTAGTATGTTAAATCTGAAATTATTACCTTGTTTTCTGCTATTTTCTTTCTTGTTTGGCTGATGTTAATAAAGTTATCCAGAGTTATTGTAATCGATATTTGCCTGGTATATCTTTTCCAGCCTTTAGTTTAACCATTAAATTACATAAACAGCATATGCCCAGAGTTTAGTCTATTGTGAATTTGTTTTTTTAATAGCTATTACTTTTCTCTTTGTACTTGCAAATATAATCAGTTCACATTTATTATGTTATGATGTACATTCATTTTGGACATTTTTACATAAACTGCTCCGTAGAAACATTAAAAGATGGCAAGGTACTTGATCCACGCACATTAAATATTTAATGTCAGATTCATTTCTAACATTTTTATATAAACTTCTCTGTAGAATATTGTTTGTCAAATTTATTAAGGTTTATTAAGGTTATACAGCACAACTAAGTCATTATTTTGTGGAATGTCATAGAACATTAAGCTTAAATTAACTGTGTTCATGTTTCACATGAATTTAAATAAATCTTCTGATAGACTGTATTTTACACAAAAAGTGACTCTATAGAAATCCTGACTCTAAGCTGGACACGGTAGCATATGCTTGTTATCCCACATTTGGGAGGCAGTGGCAGAAGAATCAGGAATTGAGGATCATCCTTGGCTACACTCGGAGTTTGAGGCCTGCCTAGACTACATGAGACCCTGTCTCAAAAATTGTTAAATGAGTGAATAAATCCTCATTTTGCCATCTAAGTAAACATGGGTATGTTTTTTCAATGTGTATGATTATACTTATTATAAAAGGAGATAAAAACAATTTTTCATGGCGTTTTGTAATGACTATTTGAATCGATAAATAAAAAGTATTGGGTGCAATACTTATGATAAACATTTAAGAAACAGTATCTGGCACTAGTGTGTCACTTCAGCAAGTGTATTGAGGCAGCATGTTCATAGATACAGTCTTAGCTGGTGGTGATACAGAAGCGAGTATGGCACATGCCTTCATAAATGACGAGAGATCAGAGGCACCTCACCATGACGCCTGGATGGTTGCGTTGGAAGGCCTGTGGAGGCCATACTGAGCTGAATGGTGAAGAATGGATGACTTAACTAAGTGAGGAAGCTAGGGCAAGAACTTTAAGGCATAGGCAATAGACTGCAAAAGATTTAAAACACAAATACATTTCTAGGAATACGCACTCTTATGAGACTGGAGTGGAGGCTGCCTCTGGCACGTGAACCTGGAAAGTCAAAGAAGTGGTAAGATAGAATAAACCCCAGGGCTTTATTGAACCTCTTTCAATGTCCAATTGTAATTGCTATGCTTGTCTGTATTCTGAATATCTCTTCTACTGGTCGAAGTTTGTAAAGTGCTGTCAGAGTACAGCAGCATAAAGACATAGACAGCATAAAGCGTTAGCCCTGGAAGAGCTGAGCTTCATTTAGTTCAGCCCCTTATGACAGCTATGAGATTTTTGATAAGCAAGTACTTTTCTGGATTCTTAACTTTCTCCCCAAAACAGAGGTGATGATAATGCCTATCTCATCTACCTTATAAATATTTCATGCTAATTTTAAGTATAATCAGTTCCTGATTATTTATAATGCTTACCCAACCTGCTTACAAATATATTGTTAACTTCAAATACAATGTAATCAGTTGTTGATTACTTAAAATAATGGGAAGCACGATCACCCAAAACCAGAAATAGTAGATAAATGAAAATTTAATAATTAATCCTAAAATACACGATTTTCCCCTCAAGATTTATCCTTCTAATTATATTTTGTTAAGGATGAAATTAAAATCCATTTTTATTGCTTTAAACTACACCAGCAGATGGCAGGAAGATGTAGCCCAGATAATTATAATATGGTGACAGAAGTCTTTTTGGAATTTAAAATTTTACTGTAATTAATTGGCGAAATAGAAAATAAAGCATTGGTTCTATAACTATCTGCCACAGTCTTTTTGGTACTGTTTTCGTGTCTGTTAATTGTGTACATTGCTAGGTCTCACTGTGACCTTCCCATCTGTGCCTACGCTGTGCTCTCATCACCTTTACCCATCACTCACCCATGCTTGTCCTCCCTCCCTCCGTCTCCAGCCACACCCAGAAGTCTCCACCCCAGTTCTGCTTGTGAGAGAAGCAACAGATACTTTTCTTTGTGAGGCTGGCTTGTTTCACTCAACATGACAACTTCCAGCCCCATTCATTTTCCTGAAAATGGCATGATTTCATTCTTTAGGGTTGAGCAAAATTTCATTGTGTGTGGTGTGTGTGTGTGTGTGTGTGTGTGTGTGTGTGTGTGTGTGTGCTACATTGTATTTATGCATTCTTCCACTGACAGTCACTAAACTGACACCCTCACTTATAAGTAGCACAGCAGTAAGCATGTGTATTCAGGTATCTGTATGGTTGAATTAATTCTTTGGATATACCCATAAGTGTCATGATCATGTATATGGGTATATAAAATCATGCATATAACAATATGTAAATTGTTATATTAAAATATATAAATTGTTATATATAAATAAACTTTTCCTGTCTTCGGTGAATTTAAAAGTAACATCACTAATTGCCTTTTGTGAAATACTTGTGTCTTGCCAATTTTCTTTCTGTTTTCTATGCATCCTAGCTTCTTTCTGTGTAGGGTCCTCGTGGAAACCTTTTGCATTTATAACTGTCGGATCCTTCACTTCCTCACTCCCAAATGCGCATTTGTTTCCTGTGCTCTCTTCCTCTTGCAGCCCCAAGTTACAGAACTGGTTCATTCCCTACCTATTCAAGCTTCTAGTATTTCTCCAGGACTGTTCTTGGGTAAAATTAAGGGGTTGGGGAAAATAATGCACACACGTGTGTGTGTGTGTGTGTGTGTGTGTGTGTGTGTGTGTGTGTGTGCGCGCGCGCGCATGTGTGTGAGCCAAAACTTGTTACTATTGGGGAGTATTCTTATTTTTAACATATTCAGCTATGTTAATATTTGAGCTATAGGCCTCTCCCAGCACACTATATATTCAGATCTTTCATGTCACCTTGGAAGAGTAAAATCAGTATGTACTTCTCGTCCCCATTATTCTGATCATTACTTTGTGGGGGTGGGGGGGAAAGGTTTTGAGTCAGGGTCTCTCAATATATCCCTGGCTGTCCTGGAACTCTCTGTAGACCAGGCTGGCCTTGAACTCACAGAGATCTGCCTACCTCTGCCTCCTGTGTGCTAGTATTAAAGGCATGTGCCACCACCTCCTGGCTGATCATTACTTCTAAACTAAGAGTAGAAGGCCCCATCTCATAACTACTGTTCCATCTTGAAATTTTCATAACTGGTTTGCTTTCTCCTTGGATTTCTGCTCGGCAGACCTTCCCCCTGCCTTCATGCCATTGTACTGCTGGTTAGTAGAGGGACATCTGTCATCCCAGCTTTCTCTAACTTTATTCTAAGGTGGAAACTGTTCACCCCCAAATACTCCTCACCCTTTTTTAATACCAAACTTATCCTCTCAACATAAATAAACAACTTCCTCAGATAGTGAAAGCAGGCAACATGGAAGAAGGAAGCAAACACAGTTAGTTCTGAGCCCAACATAAAGAGAAAACTCAATGAATACATAATATAATAATATCAGAGAGGTAAGAAAATACAATTCTTAGCTTGGGGAGAATGAGGACGCTAGAATTTGTGGGGAAGGAAGGGGCTAACCAGGAATGTTGAAGCCTCTCCTTAAAGTCCCATGGACTCAACTGCAAATGCTAAATGAATGTTTATAGAGAGAAACTCCACAAAGGCAGCAACTCCTGGATAGCTGCAAATTGATCATTTTCCAGAACTTATACAGGAGTGGGTGATGGCTGAATTCTATCCAACCAGAAGTATTGATAAACAACCTAATTAAAGGGGTAAATCCACCTCCAGTAAAGACTGCTTTAAACCCGTGTTAACAGATCCCAACAGCCACCCCTAAAGGATCACGCTAGTCCACAGTTAACTGCAAAGCAAGGCCAAATGCCCTTGGAGAAAGAAAGAAAATAAGTTAATTAAGATTAACTGCAAAACTCAGCATCTAATCCAAAATCATTAGATTTTTGAACAATCGGATAAATGTGATCCAGAACCAAGAGAGGAAAAAGGGGCAATCAAAAGACAACAATGATGGGGCTATTGGATTCAACACAGACATGAAAAGAGTCATAAATATGCTCAATAATTCAAAGTATGAACCTGGGTAGATGGGGAAAGATACAGAACCTTTCATGCCTGGGAGACAGCAGTCTGAAATAAGTGATTACAGTCTAAAAGAAAAAGAGAGAGATGCAAGAAATAGTTGAAGAAATAATAGCTAAAATGTTTCCAAATTTTATGAAACCGAAAAGATTTTAATTGAGAGAATAACTCTAAACAGGATAAATAATATCAAAGCACATTCTAATGAAATTCAGTGCAAATCCATTACAAACAGAAACTCTTAAAGTACCAGAGGAAAATACACATGACATATAAAAGAACAAATGCTTAGTTCCAAATTCCTGTTAGAAACAATGTCAGATAAAATACAATGAAAAGAAACGGGTTGGGGGGAAGGAGGTGTGGTACACAGGTGTGTTCAGGTGTACGAGCCTGGGCGTGGGCATTCAGAAGCCAGATGTACATATGTGTGTTCAGATGTACGAGCCTGGGCGTGGGCATTCAGAAGCCAGATGTGCATATGTGTGTTCAGGTATGTGAGCTTGGGCGTGGACATTCAGAGGCCAGATGTGCACTTGCATGTTCAAGTGTATGAACCTGAGAGTGCGCATTCAGGGGCCAGATATGCACATACATGTTCAAGTGTATGAGCCTGGGCGTGGGCATTCAGAGGCCGGATGTGCACATGCATGTTCAGGTGTACGAGCCTGAGCGTGGGCAATCAGAGGCCAGAGAAGATGTCCTTTTCCACTGCTTTCCATCACGTTGCCTTGAGACTGGCTTTTTCACTGAACTGCAAGTTCACTTTTCAGCTAAGCTGCCTGGCCAGCGAGCTCTCAGGATCTGCTTGTCTGCCCCCACACCCTGATGCTGGCTGGGGTCACAGGCCAGGAAAACAGATATTTTGCATGGGTGCTGAGTATTCAAACTGAGGTCTTCATCTTCATGCTTGCAGAACAAGTCCTCTTGCTCACTGAACCATCTTGCCAGCTCCTGAAATGAAATTTTTAAGTGCTTGGAAAACAAATATTAACATAGATTTCTCTATTCTTCATATTTAAAAATCAGAGGCCAGATGTGGTAGCATAATCCCAACACTCAGTAAATAGAGGTGGGAGGATCACAAGCCCTAAGCAAGCCTAAGTCACACAGTAAGTTGGAAGCCAGACCTTGAGCTGTATGGTGAGGATTTGTATAAAACACCAAAGAAATTATTCATATTCATATATATATATATATATGAATCATTCCTTTGACCATCATATTCATTATATATACATTACTTGGCCACTAATTATTTAGTATCATTCTTGTTTAGCAAACTGACTGTCACTGCATAAAAATGCTTGTGTTCAGCTAACACAAAGGGCAAAAATGGTGGTCATGGCAATTTTATTGCAGAATTTTGTTATGATGCTCTGTTTCCGCACTGTTAATTGTTAGGCTCTTACTGTGCCTAATTTATAAATCAAACATTGCCATAGGTAACCCTTATAGGAAAAGCATAGTGTGTAGGTGTTGGGCCTCATGCTGCTGTTCATGGTTGCGTCCATCCATTGGAGCAGGGGTGTGTGAGGACTGACTTCTGGAGGTGGCTCGGTGGTGAGGAGCGAATACTGCCCTTACAGGTGACACCCACCTAGGTAGCTCACACCCCCTATAACTCTAGCTCTAGGGCAATCCAAAATCCTCCCCGGCCATGAGTCAGCACTCATGACGCCACACACAAGCACACACACATACACATAATTAAAAATAAGTCTTTAAGAAAACAAACCTATTCCCCATGAGTAAGGGAGGGCTACCATGTCCACATGTCTCTAAGCCTATCATCATAGCACATACCTGTAATCCCAACCAGCAGTCAGGAAATAGAGGCAAGAGGATTTCTGCAAGTTCAAGGCCAGCCTGATCTATGTAGTAAGTTCATGGTCATCCAAAGCTACGAAGTGAGGCCCTATCTAAAAACATAAAAAGGAAAATATAAAGAAGTCGTCTGATCCAGAAAGTTAGTGTTTCTTGACACGATAAGTAATACTGAATAAAAATTATAATTGGACAACAGAAGGTAATATGATCAGAGATTCTAAGGTATAATGCACCACTACGGCCATTCAATTGTAAGGTAACATGAGGAGGCTAACATGTGACCAGAGGTTTGTGAATGAAATCAGGTTTGTCACGGGATTACCTGGGAGACTACCATAATACTTGTACTCATCTGCTTTGATTTGAAAGAAAATGGCCCCCAAAGGGATTGGCGCTAGTAGGAGGTGTGGCCTTGTTGGGCACACTTCCTCCAACAAGGCCACACTTCCTAATAGTGCCACTCCCTTTGGGGCCAAAGTGTGTCACTGTGGAGATGGGTTTTGAGGTCTCCTTTGCTCAAGTTTCCCTCCGTGTGACTGTGATTTGACTTCCTATTGCATGCAGGATGTAGTGCTCTCTGCTCCAGCACCATGTCTGCCTGTACCCTGTCATGCTCCCCGTCATGATGATAATGGACTGAACCTCTGAAACTGTAAGCGAGCTCCCTCAATTAAATATTTTATTGATAAGAGTCACCGTAGTCCCCGTTAGTATAGTGGTGAAAAAAAAAAAGTAAGAGTCACCGTAGTCACAGCAATAAAAAAAACTCAACATCATCTTTATTGTCTTTCTGCACCTACCTTTTTCCATATATAACCAAATAAATACATTGAGGTCAGGTACATGACACTTAAAAGGCTCACCACCTCTACCTAGAATTTATCTACTCCAAACATGAGGGTAGCTACCTATATGCTAAGACAAAACGACATCTTAGTTTGGAAAAGATAAGAATTGGACAGACCCTTGTCAAAAGCAGTTACCTGCTTAAAGCATAATCGATATTTTATTTCTTGAATCATATATATGTCTGCAAGTTTTGATTAGAAAGAATGCATTTTGCTGGGTTTTTTTGTGGGGAGGAGGTGAGACATCATCTCTCTATGTATCCCTAGCTGTCCTGTAATTCACTATGTAGACTATGCTGGCCTCAAACTCACAGAGATCCACCAGCCTCTGCCTTCTGAGTATTGAGATTAAAGGCACACACCACCATGCCTGGCAGAATGCACTTTTACTTAGTAGATTAATATCTTTCTACAGAGAAAAATACATTTTATTAATTGTTAAATTATTAACACATTTATGCATTACAGTATAATATTTCAATGCATGTGCTCATTTTGTAGTTAGAAGGGTATTAGCATATCTATTACCTCAAATATTCATTTGATGAAGAATATTCAACATCTCCTTTAGAATATATAATATATTACTTTTCACTGCCATCACTATACTGTGCATAGAATACTGGCAATTATTCCTCCTATCCAGTTATGGCTTTGTAGCCAGTTCCCTCTCCCATCTCACCCCTCTGGCCTCTGGTAACTTCCTTTCTACTCTACTTCTATGAGTTCAACTGTTTTAGGATCCACAGATAAATGAGATCATGTGGTATTTACCACTCTATTCCCAGCTTATTTCACTTAACATAATGCCCTCTAAGTTCACTCATGTTTTTGCAAGTGACAACTTGATTTTGAAATTACACTTAACCTTTTAAATGTGACATACACAAATGCTGAGGAGAACAGAAATGGTTGAAAAATACAGACAGTAGGAATAATTAGTATGAATTTTAATTAGGTATTAACTAATATACAGTCTCTTATCATAGAAGCTTATTATATGCCAAAAGCTTGCAACCAGAAGAAAGGGTCAATGCAAAAGCCAGAAAGCAACATGTTTCTTGGATTTTGCCAAAGCAGATATCAGTGTGACTTCTTGGGCTTAAAGACTTGTCATCTGCTTATCATCAGGTCATCCCTTCCTGTGGTTGAAGTAATCTCTTGAGAACCTGTAACAACCACCTCATTGTCAAAAAGTTCAAAGCAATTGATAAGTTGTTCTGGTAACACCTGTCAGTGAATTCACTCTGAGCACAAAACCCTGGCATTTCAGGAGTTGACAAGTATTATTAAACTGTTTTGCAAGAGAAGAAGCTGGTTCAAAGAGGGGAGAGCTGTCAAGATAATGAGATCAGTAAGTGGGTCAGGCCTCCCACTTCAAACACCATCCTCTAACCACGAGACTTCTCAGGGCAGGGACAATGCAGGCCTGTGAGCATGTGTACAGTGTTCCTTTCTGTCCAATTCAAAACTACAACATTTTGCAAGCTATGAATTTGTTCTCAGTTTAAATGTCTTATGCATGGTTTTGTCTGTTGGGTTTTCTCTTTCAATCAAAAGCTTATACTGTTTTAACTTTTAAATAATAGCAACCTTGTTTCTCTTTTCCTTGGTCTTCTCTGCCCCACACTCTCACCACCTCCACTTGAAGCGCTTTAATTTGTTTTTGCCATTTTGCTAAGCCTTGTGTTTGACTTAAGGGAACGCCATATAATGCTTCTGTGATAGTTAATCTCTATTGTCAACTTGACCGGGTTAAGAAAAACCTAGGGCATTAGTATAGTGCACCTTTGGGTGCATTTGTGAGGGTGTTTCCAGTGAGGATTAATTAACTGAAGGAAGTAGACCCGCCCTGGAATATAGCCTACACCAACCCATGGGCTGGGGTCCCAGACTAACTAAAAAGAGAAAAGGAAAAAGCCAACAGAGCTGCAGCTCTCCCTTTGCTCCGCTTCACGATCTGCCCATCTGGGAGCAAATCTTCCCTGCCATGGTGGACTGTACCCTCCCCATCACACCATGGGCAACGTAAACCCAGCTTCTCCTAAGTCACTTCCAGCAGCTGTTTTATCACAAGAAGAGTCACCAGAGACATCCTGTGCCCAAGGGATGACGCTGTGTGCAGGTACTTTCCTGAACTTCCTGATGAATGAGGGGTAAAGTTAGGAAAGCCTAATTCAGAGTAAAGTAGGATTTATGGTTCAGGAATACTTCTTTTTTGTAATTAACGCTCCAGTTTCTCCAGTCTCTTTGCACAGTAAACTATCATACCCTGAATTAAACAGGAACAGAGGACAACACAAAGGTTAAGAACACACACTAAGCCGGGCGGTGGTGGCGCATGCCTTTAATCCCAGCACTCGGGAAGCAGAGGCAGGCCGATCTCTGTGAGTTCGAGACCAGCCTGGTCTACAAGAGCTAGTGAAACCCTGTCTCGACAAACCAAAAAAAAGAACACACACTAAGCCAGGAGGTGATGGTGCACGCCTTTAATCCCAGCACAGTACCAGGGAGACAGAGGCAGGTGGATCTCTGTGAGTTCAAGGTCAGCCTAGTCTACAGAGTGAGTTCCAGGACAGCCAGGACTGTTACACAGAGAAACCCTGTCTTGAAAAACAAAACAAAGTAACAACGACAACAAAAATACATACTCTATTCAGCACTATGGTGGGGGTAGGGCACAAAGGTCCTTGAACCCACAGAACACTAGGGAACCAGAAACGTTAATGACACAAGGACCTCTCCATGTAGGTCTGCTTCCTGTCCAGAAGGCTGCGAGTGGATATTGTTACAACCCGGTGACCCTTTTGCTATCTGTGGAGGCAGAGTTCACCCAACGTGTGCTTTAGACACAGACCTCACCCACGTGTACATAGACACAGACCTCACCTACCGTGTGCCATAGACAGAGACCTCACCCACCGTGTGCTATAGACAAAGACCTCACCCACCGTGTGCTATAGACACAGACCTCACCCACCGTGTGCTATAGACGCAGACCTCACCCACCATGTACATAGACACAGATCTCACCCACCGTGTGCATAGACACAGACCTCACCCACTGTGTGCTATAGACACAGACCTCACCCACCGTGTACATAGACACAGACCTCACCCACCGTGTGCTATAGACAAAGACCTCACCCACTGTGTGCTATAGACACAGACCTCACCCACCGTGTACTATAGATGCAGACCTCACCCACCGTGCACTATAGATGCAGACCATATGTTTATCCAGATCTACCCTCCCTAGACTGTTATCCTTAGGCCACAGTTAATTGAACCCATCCTTAGGCAGATGTCACGTGTACCTTATGGTCTGCTGGCCTCTGTGCTATCTCAGTCAGAGATCACATTAAATTCTAAGCCTTTTAACTACAGAGCCCACCCTCATGGTCACATGTACTTTGTAAGGAGTTGCTAAGTAGCCACGCCTTAAGCTTTATTGTACACCTGGATTGGAATGATTGTTGCCTGGAAACCTTTCCCAAATTGTACTGTGTTTTAAATATGCTGGCAAAGAACCGCTTGGCATCACCCAAGTCTGATCCAGGTTGACTAAGTCAATCTGAACCGAGTTTTCATGCTCACTTCTTTGCAGTTTGCTTCCCCGCCTGACATCTGCAGGCTCCCCCTCAATGGAGGAAGCAAGGGCAGGGGCAAGAGAGTCAAAGCAGAGAAGATAAGTGGGTGGGTGTGAGACACTCTCTAAATTCAGTCCTCAGGACCCACACATTGGAAAGAGAGTCCTTTGACCCCCATGGCCTGTCCTGAAGGATCATAGGAGAGAAATGGAGATGCTCTCAGGAGGAACATAGTGCAGCCCTAGACAAAGTGCATTAGTTGGAATCTGCAAGAAGCCACTTGCTACCCACAAAGAACAGGAAACTAGGAAACAAGGCAGAAAGACAAATGAATCTGAAAGATTGACAAGTGATATGCCATCATACAGAACAGTCTTCCTGTATGTGCTTAGGTACATAAGTATCTAACATAAAACATGAGGCCAGGCTGACAGCATAGGCCTATAAGCCCAGCTCCCTGAGTGGCAAAAGCAGGAGAATTCAAGGACTACCTGAAGTGTGGAACCAGCTCAGACCGAGTATGAGCCTGGAAGAACACTTGCCTAGCATATGTGAGGCCTTGTGTTCAACCCCGTACTGAAAACAGAAACCAGTAGAATGTGAAATTTCTGCTCTCCACCCGTCTCTGTGGGCGCCTGCCATTAGCTCATTTTCTGTGTGCTGCCCTCTCCTATGTAACCTAAGAATTGCATAGTGCATGAAGCTATTGCTATCAACCACGGACTGTGTGTGTGATGAGAGTCTTATTAGATGTTCCATCACCTAATGACATAGCCACCTTGGTTAGTACAAGCTGATATTTGACAAATAACAAAACTACTCATTTCCCAGAATGTCTACTTGCCATTAAGCAATGCACACCTGCACACATATCTTTTTCTCATTAAAAGGCATGCTGAGCTTTTTCTAAATTCTAGGGATTGAACTCAGGGCCTCACATGTACTAGGAAAGTTCTGAGCTTTGTCTCTAGCCTTTGTAAAAGATATGAATCAGATCATATGACCCTTGATCTGCAATGTGTTACTCACCCATTGCTTATATCAGGCTTGACTTTCCTCTCATCAGCAAGACGATACTGCCCTATAGAAAGCATCAGGAAGATGATACTGCCCTATAGAAAGCATCAGCAAGACGATACTGCCCTATAGAAAGCATCAGCAAGACGATACTGCCCTATAGAAAGCATCAGCAAGACGATACTGCCCTATAGAAAGCATCAGGAAGATGATACTGCCCTATAGAAAGCATCAGGAAGACAATACTGCCCTATAGAAAGCATCAGGAAGACGATACTGCCCTATAGAAAGCATCAGCAAGACGATACTGCCCTATAGAAAGCATCAGCAAGACGATACTGCCCTATAGAAAGCATCAGGAAGATGATACAAGTCAACACTTACTAAACTGTTGCATAAATGAGTAAGCAATTGTGTGTTTTATAGTTACAACTCTTGCTTAGAAAAAAGGAATTACAGAGGCTGAAGAGATGGCCCAGAAGCTAGGAACGCTTGCTGCCAGACTCTGTCCTGACTCCCCGCATCAGGCATCTCACAACCCCTGCAACTCCAGCTCTGGGGATCTGACAGCCTCTTCTGGCCTCTGAGGGCACCAGCATACACACACATAAATTTTAAAATGAAAATAAATCTTTTAAAAAGGAGAGAGAAAAGGAAGGAAGGAAGGAGGGAGAGAGGGAGGGAGGGAGGGAGGGAAGGAGGGAGGAAGGAAAGGTAGGTTTGTTATAAGCCAGGCATGAAGGCACAGCCTCTAACTCTAGCACTTGGAAGATAGGGGCCAGAAGCCCAGGAGTTCAAGGCCAACTTCAGCCACAGAGTGAGTTCAAAGCCAGTGTGGGCTAAATGAGACTGTCTCAAAGAGGAGGAAGAGGGGAGAAAGAAAAGAATCCTGCTAAAATTTGGAGTGTAGTGGGCAAGATATGGCAAAACATGGGATTGTTATTAGACAGTCATATAGCCATGGCTGCTAGTTTCCTCTTCCATCCCATAATTAGCACCCTTCAGACTCTAGGTGCAGTGTGGAACACAGCAGACCTGTTCTCTGTCCCCATACAGGGTACATAGGGAAGATGGAAAAGGAAGACAAAACAGGAAAGCGCCAAAGATGTGAAGTTTCAATGATTGATGAAGTAATCCCACACTTGCTAACATCTGCTGCCTTGCGCTAATATTGTTTGTTTAGAAATGACTCTAAGGGGTCTAGAGAGATGTTTCAGTGGTTAAGAGCACTGACTGCTCTTCCAGAGGACTGGGGTTCAATTCCCAGCAACCTCATGACCGCTCACAGCTGTCTGTAACCCCAGTCTCAGGGAGTCTCAGCCTCTTCTGGCCTTCACAGGCTCTACATGTACATGGTACACAGACATATTTACATACAGGCAACAGCAGTACACATGAAAATAAAGGTTAATGTTTTTAAGAAATGACTCTAAATCTAACCATCTGCTCCCACATCAAGTACACATACATGCTGCATGGTTTCACCACCACTACCCGATTTGCACATACACATCCCATAGTAACCTGGCAATGTAGGTCTCATGATTTCCCACAGGTGATTTTTAGGGACACTTGATTCAAAGCAGTGACCCATAACCTAGATCTAAGAATAAATACAGCTGAAGGCCTAAGTTCCTCCAAGCCGTAGTCTTGCTAATGAAGTTATTGCACCAGCTTTAACCACGTTAGATATTCTTCTTTTTAAGGTTTGACTAGAGCCATTTGTAGCAGAGTCAATAGCCAAGAACTCACATCATTACTCCGTCACATGGACTACTCACCACGGCTGCTCAAAACAGAGTCCTGAAATGCTTAAGATTTCTGATGCAAATCAAAATCTCATCATCACTGTCATTGCTAAATTAAATGACAGGATAATAACATTACATTAAAACCGCTTTTCTCTTGATTGAGTACCTTTTTCAGAAGTGAACCTTTTAGATGTATATTTTTTTCATCAGTACTATAAATGCATATAGAATCCGAGATAAAAATAGCATTGAAAAGAGGAGGAGTGGGATGTTTTCAAATTGTTGGTGAGTCTCTTGAATCGCAACCGTATTTGACAGTGCAGTGCTGGGGAGCGGAAGAGTCTTGGCTGACTTATTGATGGTTTTAGAAGCACACAGAGAGGCTCACGGGTTCATCTTGGTCTTTATTGAAACCATTGTGCATTCTGGCCTTAGTTCATATCATCCCACTGTAAACAACCTGTTAGTGGCCTGGAGGAATTGGCACTGTTCTGTCTCTCTTTTCTAATATGGTGCTCATTTCAGATATATCAAGCCTATTATGAATACAATCTTATAATCTCCTCAAACAGCATAGCTTCTCAGCTGATTTCCACTGGGAGCCTACTCAGCCTTTCTTTCCTACAGAAAGAAGATTCACTTCTGTGGTCCTATCGGCCGTCCTTGGCCCCTTCTTTGTGGTCAGGCACTCAGACATCCTTTGGCTTGGCCCTATGTTTGAAATTTCTACTGTTTTGAAATCAATCATTTCTTTCCATCCTTCAAAAATGTTATTTCCTCAAATCTTGCCTTTGAAATTATGAAAATATTTACCGAGAACAAACATCGTGTAATTTTTGCCTTGGGTAATACTGTCACCATTGGCCATACCATTATGGTAAAGATCATGCTTAGCTTCTTGGTTATGGTGAAGATGGTGCTTAGCTTCTTGGTTATGGTGATGATGGTGCTTAGCTTCTTGGTTATGGTGATGATGGTGCTTAGCTTCTTGGTTATGGTGATGATAGTGCTTAGCTTCTTGAGATGCCAGTGGAAATGGAAACAAGAACACCTAGGAGCTGATAATAATTAAATCTGAGGGATGAGTGAGTAGATAAGGGGGTCGACTTTTCTATCATTGATAGGTTGCTTAATAAAAGCTAAAGCCTACACTTAGTACTTCAGGCTCCGTTGTTTTAAGTATGTGTTCTTTTTGACGTAGTGCGTGAAATGGCATGGTACGCAGGAGGTAGAATCAAAGTCTGCTTCCCCCCTCACCCTCAAGTAAACAAAGGATTGTTTTAGCCCAGGGAATTAATGCTTCCCTCTCCCCGTTAGGTCCTATGCTTGACTACTCACTAGAATCATGTATACCTCCTGCTTAAGGTGCCGGAGAAACCCATGCACTTGACTTCGCCCCACCTGCTGAGTCCCACTGTGAATAATGCTCTGGTTTGGTGTGAGCCAGGGGACTGTCACATGATTAAGCATACAGACACCGGCTGACCTTTGTGGTGCTGCTACCGCAGTGGCTGTGGAGAGAAGAGAGGAGTTCTCTGAGAGAGATGGGTTCTGTCTGTCAGGACCCAAACTGAAAGGAAAGGCTGTCTTCCTGGCAGCTGAGCCTCCTTAAGACTCATCAGAACCCCCGTGGATACCTTTCTGGGCTTCTGAGGCACGCGTGGACGCTGATTGCAGTTACCAACGTGCTTTGTTTTCTTCTCTTTAAATGATAATAGTCTTACTTCTCGCTTGCCAAAAACTGGAGAAACCATCCATGGACATAAGTTTTTCATTGGCTTTGGAGGGAAAGGTGCCAACCAGTGCGTCCAAGCTGCTCGGCTTGGAGCGAAGGCGTCCATAGTCTGCAAGGTAAGCGTGAAACATAGGGGAGGAATCCAGGGTGGGTGGGGCTGGTTCATGTTCATTATTTCTGTCCTCCTTCACCATTGTACAATGAACACTTCACTGGGGATAGCAGGGCAGGCCTGTGCTACCAGCTACCCATGAAACTAATTCTAAGTTTAGGGCCAGCCTGAGCTACATAGTGAGGCCCTATCTAAAGAAATAGTAAAGTTCAGCAATACTTAATAATCTGCAATGTTTTGCAACTGCCACTACTAGCCTGTTACAGGACATCATCATTCAAAAGGGAAACTCTTGTCCATTTACACTATTTCTTCCCATTTCCTCCTCTACCTGGAGCCCGGGAACCACCACTCTCCATCCTGTCTCTATAAACCTATCAGTTCTGGAGAGTTTATATAAATGGACTCTATAATATATGATTTTTGCTTCTGGCTTCTTTCATTGTTTTTGCATTTTCTCCATTTCGTAGCATGTATCAGTATTACATCCTGGACAGTGGTCAAATAGCACCCCGTCGTGTGGGTACGCCATCGCTTCTCCTTCAGTGAGTGCACGATGGGCTTCTGGACTTCTTCCACTTTCTGTTTCAGAATAGCCTGTGGCCATGCTTACGTGCCTTGCACTTGTTTGAATACCTGTTTTTACGTCTTTTGAAAATCTAAATAAGAGTAATTGGGCTTTGTTATGCACTGTATGAGTGGATCCTCTGGCAAGTGGCAGTCCTCAAATGAGTTGATGCTGTATTCCCTGAATACAGCAAGCTTATAACCAAAGCACGCAATGCGAAGGGAATTAACCTGTGCCCCGGGCATCCACAGTCCACCTTCTAAATAGCCTGAGTCTTTCTGTTTCCAGCAGCTATCACTGCAGCAGCACAGAGCTTGGGAGCACGGCCCCTCATCACTAAGCCATCATCTGCTGCCATATTGTAATGGCCACACATGACAAATACCTTGGCAGACTTCTGTTTTCAGTGATATAAAGTATGTAACAGTCAGTAATCCTACTGAAATAACTTAGAAATAATTGTGTTTGGCTGTCAGAAGTTTCGAATTTTATATATTTCATATCATTTGAAGGTGGTAACATTGCTATTGTGAGAAGGTGAAATCATGTGAGTTTAAATACAGGGAAAGTTAGGTTTTAATCTGCACAGCAGATGATAAGAAAAGCACAAAGAAACTTAGAAACGATGTCTCTTGATTTTCAAAAACATCTGCAGAAATGTCATTTCCATTTCCACACAGCGCTTGCCTCCCCATAAGAGCCTTTCAGTGATGGGTAGGCTATGCAATTATCACTTCATCTGCTACGGAGCTGGGCTTCTTTTCTGACCCATGACCAGCATATCATTCTCATGGCTATTTGTTCAGAAACATCACAGGAAGCAAAAAATCCAAATGCGAACCCTTCTGCTCTTAAGATTTGGTCCCTAAGGATTTAAAATAGTAATATAGTAATCAAGACGTAATTATATTCTAGAAATGATGGCATTCTGAGAGAGGGACGATAGGTATCCAAAGTGACTGTCCTGGAACAAGGGGAGTTCCCTGGACCTGGGACTGTAAAAGACATGGAACACCTCCCCTCTTGGAAGCTTTATGCAAACTACTCCTGTGGCCTAAAGTCAAGATTGCATGTGCCCTGGGATCTCACTCTATGCTAAGATTTTGAGATTTTATTTTAGGTCTGTGGAATTTGAGGCAAACATAGGAAAACAAAATAGAAGTCCTTGAGTTGCAGAACTGAACTTGGGGTGAACCATGTGAGGAGAGGGAGAGGAGCAGGCAGGACTGTGCTCCAGTTGGGAGGGCGCTTGTTTCGCCTGGCCTGTTCGCCAAGGCTCATTTGAGTGCTTCCGGGTCATCTCCCTCACGCTTCTAGTCATCTAATGTTTGTTCCACAGTGAAGCATAAGAAAACCGGTTTCAAGCAAATCCCACCCAGGGTAATTTTACTTTTGTGCCTGGGAACCTAAGGCAGGGATTTATTTAAATACATAAATTAAGAAAGCTGTGTGGTATTCCTAGTCTTCTTGTTTTATTTATTTACTTACTTAATTTTATTGTTTTGGTGTTGGGGAAGGAATACAGTCTTACAAATGTAATTGCCTTCTGACTCTGAACTTTGCCCCTAGTATGAAGCCTTTTTATTAATGGATTAATAAAGGGTTTCTTTTTGTAACCCATATTAGCCTCCAAATCATAATCCTCCTGCCTCAGTTCCTGAATGCTGGGATTATAGGTATGTACCTCTTAGAATTCTTTTTTTTTGGGGGGGGTGGCTTTTCAAAATAGGGTTTCTCTGTATAGCCCTGGCTGTCCTAGAACTCACTCTGTAGACCACTCTGGCCTCGAACTCTCTCAGAGATTCATCTGCTCCTGCCTCCCAAGTGCCCGGATTAATAGACTTTTATAGTGAAAGTTATCCATTATCATTATAGTTTTCTTTTGTGTAGTATTGTGTTGTGTTTCATTTTTCTTTTCGGTTGTGTGAGACAGGGTTTCATATAGCCCACATTGATCTTGAACTTGCTGTAGAGTGTAGAAAGTCCTTCATTCCCCCTATCTTTGCCTCTGTAAAGCTGGGGTTACAGATGTGCCCCAGCATCCACAACTTGCAGTATATGTTTGTTAGGCAAATTAACACACTTGTTTTCTAGCAGGTTTTGAAAGATGACAAGTTTCAAATCCAAACCAAAATCATTATAATAATTAAGATAAAAATGAACAGATGGAGCAAAAGAAAATCTGGTAGCGAATCCGCTGTCATTCTCCAAGCAGCACTACCTTATGTGTGCTGCAGCACAGCACACTAGATGTCAGGCTCTCCTGGGAAGCTCGGTGGCCTGGGAGATACCAGGAAGGAGAGTTATCTGTAAAGATATTTGTGACAAAACATTACACAAGAGTTACATCAGTATTCATAGTGACGAATAGATACTGAAGCACTCTAAGCAGTTAAGAATCATGTGTTTGGCATTTAGCTGAGCCGTGTGCTAAGGCTAAAGTTCAGTGATAATTGGAGATGGTATTCTTGAAAATGAAAGCCTTCATCCCAAGGCAAAGAGCCTGCTGGGAGCTCTCTATATACTTTGCCTGATTTGTGTAAATGTTTCCTCCACTTCTTCTCCACTGAAGCCAAATGGTCAAGGTAAGAAGTTCTTTCTAAGCATCAAACACTGGCAAATACCTGTACTCCCAGCACTCTGGAGGCTAATGCAGAAGAACCAGCACATGTGCGAAGCTACCCTAACTTGGGTACTGAGACCCCGTGCAGTGTGATAAGCATGTGGATCTGATCTCAATATATAGAACTCATGTTTATTAAAATCAAAAGCAGCCGGGCGGTGGTGGCAAGTGCCTTTAATCCCAGCAGAGGCAGGCGAATCTCTGTGAGTTCAAGGCCAGCCTGATCTACAGAGCAAGTTCCAGGACTGGCTCCATAGCTACTGAGAAACCCTGTCTGAAGAAGTGGATGCGGGGGGAGGGGTAGGGACAGAATGGGAGGAGGGGAGGGAGTGGGAACTTGGATTGGTATGTAAAATGAAAAAAGATAATTTGTTTTATTTTTAAAAAATAAAAATAAAAAACCAACCAGATATTCTGGTGTTTATCCCAGCACTGGAGAGGCTAAGACCAAGACAGAAGAAGCCATGGGGCTCACTAGCCAGCCAGCCTAGCCAAATTGGAAAGCCTAGGCCAGTAAGAGATACTGCCACAAACAACATGAATACTGTCCCAAAAGGACAGCACCTAAAGGTGACCTCTAGCCTTCACATGCATGCACACACACATACGTGCATGAGCATGCATACATTTGTGTGCCCTCACACACACATACAAAGGAAGATGAAGAAGAAACATCCAACACTGACAACACTAACATGACATGTTAAATAAAGAGCTCAAGATGCAGGGGCCCACTGGGAGCTCAGAGCTGCGTTATGTGCAGATGTAAGGAAACCACAAGCAGACATGGACCCCAGGGACCAAGCCAGGAACCAGCACGCTAGGGTGGCCTAAAGAGATTGTATGAGTTTGCTTCCTACAAATGTAAAACTCACTCACTCCTAATGCGGGTAATCCCCATTAGAAAGGTCAGGCAGGAAGTCCAGAAACAAGGGCACAGTAGGTGAGGAGGGTGCCACTCAAAAGTCTACTCCTCAGGCCAGTGCCATGCTCAGTCTGTCCCTAGTCTAGACAATACAGAAACCAGAAGTAAACAGAGTGATTTATAGCAACTTAAGGCTAGATTTTTACAGCCACTGAATTTAATAGCAATAATAAATGAGACTTTGTATCTTATGATACTGTTTTTGCTTTTATTGCATTGGTTTTGTATTTTACAAATTGATAATCTATACTGTGTGTAAACAAGGAAAACAGTAGTGGGGGGGCTTCATGTAAGAGCTTGAACAACAGTGCATGAGAATACCTTCATAACGAGACAGCCCTTTCTATGCAAGATCACTGGGTCCTGAGAATTGCTCTAGCTTACATCTTTTTCGAAGCTGCCTTTGACTGCCTCCGCTCTGTTGGACAGGCTGCACAGACAGGCTGCCTCAGATCATGTGCAGTTACAGGAACAGTGCCCTCAAGACAAGAGCCCTGCTCTAACAAAGCCTTGTCAGCACCAAGCCTTGTCTGCAGCCACAACAGAATACTCCGGTGCTCATGGTCACATCCCTTCAGGAATAAGATGGGTCCAAGAAAATCAACTGCAGGGTAACTGAGATGATGTGCTGCTAATGGGACACCTTCTGTGTTCCAGGCTTTGAGAAGGACAATATATTTCAAGCTAGCCTAACTCCAAGTTTTAGGAAGCCCCAGTGAACAAACATGGAGTTGCAAACAGTGTAAGATGGCATTGAATTATGGCAGTGATCAGGAATGCTGTGTAGGAGGTCTGGAAATGAGAGGATTAATGAGAGCCAAAAGAAGGAAGGTAGACGTAAGTTGGTGCTTGAAAAACAGGTACAATTTGAGTAGGTGGAAGAGAGAAGAATGGACTCCTAAGTTCTCAGAAGTAAAGGCAAGGAAATAAACATGAGCATATTGTACGCACATTGTGTTCTGACACAGTGAAGTGACGAGGTCGAGTTAATAATGACTTTCTACTCACAGCTCCAAAAATAAAATCTAATTATGTTTGGCCAAAAGTGAATTTTAGAAAGTTAGAAACCAAAAAACAAGGGGAACAAACCTGCAGTACTTCTAACTGAGCAGGGTCCAGGAAACGCAAGCCAAAGAAATCTCTGCTGCTCTATTCTATCTTCACCCCAGTGCTGGGTCCAGCCTAGTGGCCTGACGCCTTCTGCATCTGCACTCAACTGGTGTCCCTCCAGAGCACGCCAGGGGATGTGTTCTCACCTTCAGCTCTCGTCTCCGTCTCTTCGACACACACAAGGCTTTCCGGTCCTCTCCCAGCCCTTGAGTCTTACACACTGTAGTCACCTCCCCGTACAGAGCCACCTGCAGAGTGTGTTTTAACTGGAAGTATGACCAGCGCGTTGGGATGTTGAAAGTCCTTGGGATATAGTCATGTGCAGCCAATGTTGAGAACCATTGGTTTCCTGCCTGCCAGGGAGAACTCACACCAGTTCCACCCTCCAGCCTGGCTCAGATGGAACAATTTGAGGCAAAATGCAAAGAATTTTAATTAGCTTGATAATGGCAGAACTGAAATAAGACTCCAAGTTCTCTGACTCCCATATGCACCATTTGCCTCCTGGCCAAGATGCTTACATTTAAATCTTTCTTGTCAATTTGATGGCCAAAGTGTGACTGGGAAGCAGAAGCCCCCGATATTCTTTTGCAGTAGTCTTTATTAGGCCCTCAGCATTTTCTATCTGGTTCCCTTGCGAGGATCCCATTTGTCTTACTCACTGTGCTCTTTCGGGTCCGTTCATTGAGCCCTCAGTCGCAAGAAATAAACAAAAATCTTTTCTAAGGGTCTACTGTAACTTCTTAATAATTTCTGATAACTTCGGTCTGAGCCAGAAACAAACGAAAAGGATTAGGAAACATGTGCTTCTTGCAACACTGGAGGGGGGAGGGGACAGACAAGTAGGTCTCAGTAGGTAACCCAGGAAGTCCTTGAATTTGTCCTTCCTCCAGCCTCCACCTGCTGAGTACTCAGCAGGCTCCACCATGCCCAGATCTCAAGCTTATTTTAACTCTTTCTTTAATTTGTTGAGATTATAATTATACTCCTTTTCCTCCCTTTAAGCCTTCCCATAAGCCCCTCCTTGCTCGCTTTGAAATTCATGACCTTTTCTCATTGTTGTTACATACATGTATGTGTGTGTTTATATATTCATGAATTCATAAGTACAGTATGCCCAATTTGTATACTGTTTCTTGTGTGTATCATTTTTCAGGGCTGACCATTTGGTATTGGATAACCAGTTGGTCTGCTCTTCCCTGGAAAAGACTACTCTTCTTCTCAATAGTGGCCTATAGTTCTTCATGTAGGATTGAGGCTCTAAGGGCTTTTCCCAGCCACATTAGCATGAGATCTTAACCTTTGTCCAAAAAAGTCCAGAAATATAAATGAATGATAAATGCTTACAAGGTTTAAAAGTGAAGAATTATAAAAGACAGATTTCAAAAAACAAAGCATTGCCTGGGCCATGTATGCAACTCTCGTGCACTTTTGCCTTCAATAAACTAATACTGGGATGGAGGGAGCCCAGCAGTGAGAGAGAGCACTGACTGCTCTCTCAGAGGACCCAAGTTCAATTCCCAACACCCACCAGGCCACTGGCAACCATTTGTGACTCCTGTCCTAAGAGATCTGAAGCCTTCTTCTGGTCCCCTCGGGCACTAGCACGCAGGTGGTACACAGGCATATATGCTTCATGCCTTAGGTGAGATGTAAGTTAAACAGGGTTACAGAACAGAACATCCTTTGGGCTGAAATCAAGTCTAGCATCTTACATTAAGATTAATTAGTTAGTGCTTATGAAGTACCATGCAGATATGCCCTTTTAAAATGCTAAATATCCTAAAATCTACATTGTAACATTTTACTAAGTGTAAAAGATCTAATGTTCATCATCTCTTTGGTACAGGTTGGCAAAGATTCTTTTGGCAATGATTACATAGAAAACTTAAAACAAAACCATATTTCTACAGGTAAAATCTCACCTTTTTAAAACTCTTTTAACTGCTGAGCTATCTCTCTAGTCCTATGTTTATAACTTTCTTTAGGAATTTTACCTGATTTTGGTTTGGTTTTACTTTTTTGAGAAAGGGTCTTACTGTATAGCCTTGCTGAGCTGGTGTTCACTATGTAGCCTATACTGGCCTCAAACTCGAGGCAATCCTCCTGCCTAAACCTCCTGAGTGCGAAGATTACAGACATGTGGCCCCACACCTGACTTACTGTTTATAACTTTCTTCTGTGATCTTGTTGTCGGGAAAACTGAAAGCTAAGTATAATTATTAGGTCCTCCCCTGGTGGCCAGAGAAGCCGTGTGCCACTTCATCTAATTCTTTCACGTACATTCCTCCAGACAGGAATGAAATGGGAGGTCACAGATCTTTACTCAAAGGTCGTGAGGCAGGTGACAAGGAAAAACAGGTGCTATATTCATAAAGGGTTTTTAAGAGAAATCATCCGACGGCATAGCTGACGGCCCTCACGGAAGCTGTCAAGGGTGGAAACGCAAACCACAGAAGGAAAATCAAAGACCAGCAAGGCTCTAGGGTTTTTCCATAGTACCCAGCTAGTCGGGGCTGTAGCCAGGACTAGACACAGGTCTTCTGTCTCCAGTTCAGAGCTCTCTGCTGCTACCGGAGACTGTCTGATGAACCTGTGTTTCCATGTCAGACCACAGTCCACGGTGAAATACAAAGCTTATGAAAATGAAGAAAATCAAACAAGTTCATTTTAAATGTTTAACCTTTTGTTTTTTATCTCAAGTCTGTCATGTTTCTTTTTACAGTGAGGAAAGGAAATATGTTGTTCTAAAAGATGCATATGTATACAACTGTGCAAAGTGTTAAGGAGTAGTAAATGTGGGTAGTTTGATGGGTTGTTGCTAATGCAAAGAAACGATGCAACTAACCGTAAAGATGTCGGGTTTCCTCATTGTATAGGTGATGGGTATAAATTAGCACTAATTACTTATTTTTTTTAACTCATTCCAGATGGTTAAAGGTTAAAAAAGTGTTTCCAAGAATTAGTGTCACATTAAAATTGTTCAAATAAATTATCCATGCCAGGCTGTATATTATGTGATTGTAATTTTCTTCCTTTTCTTGTAGAATTTACATATCAGACCAGAGATGCCGCAACAGGAGCTGCTTCTATAATTGTCAATGATGAAGGTATGTGCTTCACATGTGAGGGTCACCGCCTGGAACAGACAGCTCATTTCCAGAACTAGGTTGAAAACAACAATTCTTTCCAGCCTCTTACCACGCCCGCTGCTCCATGACCTGAGGTGTGGCTTTTCCAATCCAAATAAAAACATTTCCCTTAAATTATGTTCCCCACCTTGATCATATGTAAAAGACTCCATCTAGTATATATGAAGCATATATAGAGACACTTCGAAATATGATCTATGCCCTGTCATGCCCCCTTTACCCTTCACAGGAGCTTGGAACTGATATGTGTATCTCAAAACAGTCAAGTACTTACCTGTCATTTCCAATAAGTAAATAAATGTAAATGGGTGCAAAACAAAGTTTGACGAATCATATTTATAGATTATTTACTGAGCAAATGGCAGCAAGTAATTACTTCTAACTTATGATTAGTATTCAATTTTGTCTGCTCTTTAAGCAGCAATCAAATTTCAAAAGTCAATGTACATAGTTCTGCCATAGTTAGGACATTTATCTTTAAAAACAGTAACCATAGCTAGGCCTGCTGGCAGATCTTTTAGTTTGAGGCCAGCCTCATCTACATGGAGTTCCAGGACAGCCAGGGCTACATAGTAAGACCCTGTCTCAAACAAATAAACAAACAAAAACGAAAACCAGCAATGACTTTCAAGTTGAGATTTCATAATCTACCAAAATTAAGGTCTATATTTGGAAAGACCAGGCATCCCTGGGATATGTAGAATAGAACCTAGTGCATTGTGGGATATGTTAGGATCTGTTACAAGGTCTGTTTTAAGACCGCCAATAATCCTGATCTCTATGCTTTTTCTTGTATGTATATCCTATATTAAAGTTTAGTTTATAAATTAGAGACTGTAAGAGATTTACAATCGTAATAATAAAGTAGAATGTTTATAACAATATTGTATAATAAATGTATGTCAGTGTAATCTATCTAAAAAGATCTTATTGTTCTTCACTCAGCTTTCACGTGATGTGAGATGACATGACATCTACATGATGAAAGCAAGTGAGGTGAATGACACGGGCATTCTGCTGTAGCATTGTGCTGCTGTGCAGAGCTTAAAATGAACACAAGAGCTACACTATCTAAACAGCCCATCTGATAATCAAGATGGCTGTTTAAGTGGTTGCCTAGTAGGGAATGCATACACAGGCAGCGTCTACATGCTATGGTGGGGAGTGCATATACAGGCAGCGTCTGCATGCTATGGTGGGGAGTGCATACACAGGCAGCGTCTACATGCTATGGTGGGGAGTGCATACACAGTTAGCGTCTACATGCTATGGTGGGGAGTGCATA